>JANVCF010100214.1:0-12264 GCA_025388745.1 Hydrozoanthus gracilis
CTAGGAGAGGGGGGGGGGGGTTGTAGTGCTGAGACAAAGCATCTAGAACAACAAAACTTCTCACTGCATCAGTTAAATATTTTCTTTCATCAAGTTAGTGTTAATAAACAGCATACAGTTTTTGACAGTGCTACCATTGACCTAAATGTTAGCTATGGTAGAAATGCAGATACAAAAAAAACTTCTTTTCTCATGCTAAATACAGCAACTCTAAAATCGTGCTACTAAAACCTACAGCATCTTTAAAAGGGCCACTCTACTGATAACTACTTACAATGAAGTGGGAAAACATCAACTTAACCTAGGGTTGGTTTAATATGTGTACTTTGCCAACCTGTGTAAATTATATTGTTGACACATGTCATAATTCCTTCCTTTTCTTATAATGAACCAAAGCATTTGCCTTCACTACATACACCAGAAACTACATGAATTCAACTACTATGTACTTACTCAGGGGGTTGGGTTCTGACAAAGGAAAAGGCAGTGGCTTTTTAAACAATGTTTCAAGCAGCAAATAAAAATTAAAATAATAATAGTACAGCTAATAATAAAAACAATAATCACTAAATTCTATTTACATTTCACCTAGGCAGCTCTTCTTTGTCAAACCGACCAAACACCAAGGTTGCATTCCTAATCTTATTGACCAAGATTTTGGATTTTTTTAAAAGTCCCCAGGATAGAAATAGCTTTGCCGACCTTCCTCAGCCATTCAAAGTTATGTACAGTACTATCATACCAACTGTTAATGTTAAAATGGGGAAATACTTCTAAAATCTCATAGGATTACATGTTACATGGTTCTAACAAAGGAAAAGGCAGTGGCTTTTTAAGCAATGTTTCAAGCAGCAAATAAAAATCAAAATAATAATAGTATTGCTTATAATAAAAATAATAATAACTTTTCTATTTACATTCCACCTAGGCAGCTCTTCTTTGTCAAACCAACCAAACACCAAGGTTGCAACCCTAATCTTATTGACCAAGATTTTGGATTTTTTTAAAAAGTCCCCAGGATAGAAATGGCATTCAAACTTATGTACAGTACATCATACCAACTGTTAACGTTAAAATGGGAAAATACTTCTAAAATCTCATAGGATTACATGTTACAAGAGCTTCTTCTAACTTGCATTTGTTTGCTAGTAACTTAATTTAATATGAATGGTTTGTGCAAGACTTTCTGCTCTTGCTCACAAACAGTCTTAAAAGGATCTTAAACAGCCAGAATTAATTTCATGACACACACCATTTTAGTACTTGGGATATGAAGCAGGTTGATGCCATCCATATCCGCCCCTCGGCTGTGCTGGGTCATTGTAAAGAGCCCTACTGCTATCCTGTCCATATTGATCTGAGCTCTGGCTATAAGGCCCTCCATTTTGTCCTTGGTTCTGTCCTGAGTAACCTGGACCCTGGTTTGAGTACCCTTGATTTTGACCACCATAAACTCCAACATGACTTCCATAACTAGTATTTGAGCCATAAGGAGTTCCCACATCTCCACTAAACTCAACCCCTTGACCATAAGAACTATGGCTCTGGTAATCATATCTGTCATTATAAGCCTGGTCTTGTCCATAAGGAAATGGGTTAGAGAAACTACTGCTACTGTAGGTAGTACTAGATTGCCAGTCTCTCGGCACACGAGCTTCCCTGGAGTTTGCTCCTTGCGTATATTGTGACTGATGAGATCCATGTGATCTATTGTTGTAATCAGAAGAAGTTGAGGAACCATAACTTGTCAAATTTGTACCTCTTGAATAGTTTATACTTGGTGGTTCCCTACCACCAGGTGGCCCATTCTTGGAAAACTGCTGTTCCCTTGCTGGTCCGAAATTCCTCAATGCTTCAGATGCACCTTGCCCATGGGGGTTATCCTGTGCTTGGGAAGGGCCCCAATCATAGTTCCTGTACTGACCCTGGTACTGGCTGTTTTGCTCTTGTTGCATGGAGGGAAATTGGTCATACTTTGGTCTTTTGTGGTCCATCCCTCCTCGGCTACCTTCACTTGATCTTTTGGTTTCAACAGCAGCTTGTTTGAAAGCTTTCCCTTCTTGCTGAAACTCATGTACAAGCTTTTCGGAGGTTTGCTTGTCTTCCTCAACAAACCAAACATCATCAAATATTTGCCCCACTTCTGGCAAAGTGAAATTTGATTTCATTTCCATCACTGCCTCTTGTGGCACTAGCTTCCCTTCCTCCCTTTCTCTTTTCTCTGTCCTCTCTTTTAGAGCTTTGTTTGAACACACAACAACTGCAGCAATTTTTCTATATCCATTGAAGTTGTTCATTTTTCTTCTGCGAGCATTGGGATACACATTTGTTTGATCCAAGATATAGTTTCTGGGTCTGCGTTCAGCAATTCTGAGCTCCTTGTTAAGCACATCTGTAGCTTGCTTGATGAGTGCATCCCAGCGACCATGATAGTTCCTTCTTCTAGTTAAGTTCATAACCTTAGAAACAAACAGACAAAAATTTTTGAATTAAAGTCATAACAACTTAACTCAGGCAAAATCCTTTCCTAAATATCTTTTTACTCGTCAAACCAGTTTGTGCTTACTGATATATGTGTTGAATGACCTGATGATCTTACTGATACAATGTCCTAAATGACCTGGTATAAAACATATTTTGGTGTTTATATAAATCAACAAACATTTTTGATCATTTTGATCATCATGCAATCTCATGATGATCAAAATGATGGGAAATATTTGCTGATTTTTTTAAACAACAAAAAAATGTTATATCCTTTTTTTCATCCACTTTATGATTTTAACAAGGATGCTCTAAAGTGAAATTACCATGTTGGAAGCCATTACAACAAATAAAAAATGATAAAAGTTAGATAGCTAGTGAGACACAACTTGCACACACAGAATGAAATCTTTGATTTTCTTGGTTGATATATATTTGATTAAAAGTATTTCCAGTAAAACAAAAAAACCTGTAGGTTGAAACCATTATTTGCTGTACCTTCATTTTTTCCATAACTGTGTTAGTTCCAAGGACAAAGTACTTCTTCTCTGGGTGTTCCCTTGCATATTTTTCTGCCCAGTAGGTCTTTCCAGCTCCTGGAACACCCACCATCATAATAACTTCACACTCCTGACGGCTTCTTGGGCCAAGGGGTGCACGGAAAAGTTGCTGTTCAGGTAACCACTCCATCATGCTGAAACCTTGAGTCACAGAGTACAGAGGATTTTGTGAGCCAAAGTTGACCATGCAGCGCATGTTCTTCACTGTCACATGAGGGTAGAAGACTTTGCCTTCTGTTTCTGGCCCTAGGCGGAAAGCAACACCCAAGTAGTGCCCATTCTTGGAATAAAAAATAGCTTTTGGTTGGGCATCAAGGTCAATATGGCAAGTGATGATATCGTTTACACTGTAAGGTTGACCATAGTCAAAAAACTTGTTGTTCACTGATACTTTCCCTGTGCCGCCATAACCATAGGAGAGATTGTCTTCACCAACCTGTAAACCTGCCTCATTAACTGACCACCCTATCCTCATGACATGGGGTGAGGTCTCTGTCTCTGGCATGTTAACAGGCAGTTTGTCGAGGATGTGGGTTTCAAAACACACCTGGGAACACAAAACATTTTCAGGATCACATTTCTAAGGAGCAAATTAAATTACTTCATTGTGGTCACTGACACCCTTCAGGCACCTTCGTAGAAATAATACTAGTAAGAAGTAGCCATCAAATCATAAAATCTGCCACTGCAGCTACAAGTTTTACATGCTTAAAACATAACTGTGCAAAAGTTTTGATTATTTTGAATACTTAAGGGTCTTTGTTCATGAATAATTACTGCACAATTTCAGTATCTTTTCATGAATGATTCATACTACTTTCTAGAAACTAACCTTGCACTCTGATGACTCTAACAATTTTATACAAATAATAATATTTGTTTAATATTGCTGCTGAATGTTGTACTATCTCTCTGATTAAAAAACAATAACGCACCAGCTACTAATGGCCACCAATAATCTAAAGCTCCCCATTGGAGGCAAAACTAGGTAGGTAGAAAAAAACATTAAATTTTGAATTAGTTTGATTCAATTCAGATCAGAGCTGATATGCAAGACATTTTACATGGAGTTATCTCCTCACTTTATAGATGCCGCAAGCATGACAAAAAGAGGTCACAGCTACTCAGGAGCAAGCAGATTCAAGCAGCATGTTTGTCTGATGTTTGGCTGTACATAGTTTGTTCACGCTCTTAACAAATAATAAAAATGTAGAACAACAAAAAAATACATAAGTTTCTTAACAGAATAATCTTTTAAAAAAATGTTAAATTGCTATTATATATAAAAATATATACATTATTCAACTAATTCTTGTATGTTTTCACAAAACTGTATATGGGAGTTACATACTGGTGGATTGGTCACCGTCGAAAGTATCTTAAAACTAATTGCAAAACACTGGGCATTAGACTGTAGTAATTAATTTGGAATGCAAAACGTATGCTTGGAATCTTTCAACAACAATACCTGATGAAAATTCCAAACCACTAGCTAATGAAGAGCACTAAAAATATTTATTTAATAAGTCAGAATAAAAATGGAAATAAAAATGTGGTCTGGTCCAACAAAAACTGGTCTAAAACTTGAACAGCATCATCAACAATTTCAAAGTGGAAGTTCATCATCTCCCCCCCCCCCTAAAAAACACAACAAACCCAACGATACGCTCGATTTGTTAAACTGTGGAGTGCTGCATTAACAGAAATGCAATTCCTCTGGTTTAAAACGTTTAATTATATTTTGCTAATGCATGTCTAAAATTTAAAATTTTTAACTAACCTTTCCCGAACGGACACCGTACGTGGCCCGAGCGCCGGCCCACATGTATTCAAAACCATTCTCATGAAGACTTGCGCCTGTGACCCCATCTGGAGAAATCACAAAGTTCAAATCACTGTTGTATTCATCGAGGAGTATCCGCTGTGCTGGTGGTCTTTCGTACGTGTTGTGATACTCGTAGCGCTGCTGCAGATGGTTTGTTGGTTGATGCTGCATATTGCTTGCACTGATCGATGTGATGTTGCGAGCAAAATTCCGCTAAGGGGATAATAATTTATGCGTGATTACCAAAATAATTGCAGCTTGCACTAGGTTTATCTCCAGAAAAACGTTTGTAGCATTAATAAAAGTACAGAACTACGAAAATCAGCTTCTTTCGGTACGAAAGCTAAGTACACAAAAACAAAATGGACACCATGTATAATTATCGCGTAGAACCTAGTCCATCGCGTCCAGCGTCCGTTTTAGAAGTAAAACAAACCACCTGACCCATTGGATGAATTCACGGGATGACATGGCGGATGGAAGTATTGAACAACCCGGAGATTATTCCCTCAAACTACTCTTGAAGATGCAAGAGTTTCGAAAAGATAAAATTATGTGCGATGAGCTTATCAAAGTTGAAGGCAGGAATTTTGCGGCTCACCGAATCGTGTTAAGTGCAGCTAGTCCATATTTCCATGCTATGTTCACCGGCGGTCTGACGGAAAGCTACCAAAAAAGCGTTGAGATTTTTGGAATAGAGGCCGATACCTTTGCCATTATTCTTGAATTCATTTACAGTGGAAGGGTGAAAATTGACGAAACTAATGTACAGCAGCTTTTACCAGCTGCTAAAATGTTACAAATTGAAGAAGTAGAGAAAATCTGTTGCGAGTTCTTGAGACGCGAACTTGACCCATCAAACTCTATCGGTGTGTTTTTATTCGCAGATACCCATGGCTGCCTTAACTTGGCATCTGATGCACTTGAATATATTCACAGAAATTTTATTGAAGTTTCAAGAACAGACGAGTTTATTGAATTAGATAAAGAGAGAATTTTTGCCTTGCTAGAATCGGAAAACCTCAAGATTGAAAGTGAAGAGCAGGTATTTCAAGGCGCCATTAACTGGGTTTTAGCAAATGTCAGAGGTCGACGCGATTTTCTTGGGCAGATTCTAGAGCGAGTAAGGTTACCACTGATTTCCTCAACATACTTTGAAAACTTTATTTCTAAATGCAATAATGATAGTATTAAGAGAATGTTAAAGGGGACACTGGAACATTTTCGTCAGTATCAAATGCTGTCAAGGGAATTGAAGATTCAAATGCAGCCGAGAAAAGCTTCCAGGAAATGTTTTTTTATTATTGGAGGTTATAGTCGTCATGTTGGTGGTAGATGGAGTGACACATTTTCTTTGTCAACTGTTGAAAAGTTTGACACGTTCATCAAGAAATGTGATAGCTACTCAACCTCTCAGATGAGTTACCCAAGAAGTGGCCATGGAGTAGCCACAGTTCGTGGTATGGTTTATGCAATTGGTGGTGAGAATGATTCCCTTATCTATGACACAGCAGAGTGCTACAATCCTGTGGAAGACAAGTGGAGTCTAGTGGCACCAATGTTGACACCAAGGGTTGCATGTGGTGTCTGTGTCATTGAGGAGTTTATCTATGTGATTGGTGGATGGGTGGGGTCAGAAATAGCTGAAGATATTGAGCGCTATGATGTAGAGAAAGATCTGTGGGAAGTTGTTGGTCAAGTTGAAACTCGTAGGTTTCACCTTGGAGTAACAGAACTAGATGGTCTAATTTATGCAGTTGGTAGGTAGTTTTAAGAGTTCAAGCCAATCTCTTTAAATATGAGGTCACCTGGGGCTTGAAGGTGCTACCTCTCCAGTAAATGTTTTTAACTGAAAAGCAATTGTATTTTCTCATCTGTGGTTTTAATTAACCTGCCAATGAACCTTTAGACTTAGATAAAACTATTACACAGAAATTGTGTTTATCAAAACATACATTCACCTGTTTCTGCAACAACAATAAAATGGTTATACACATTAGAACTTGAAAGACACACACAATTTTGAATACAGTATTATTAAAATCAAGGCTATCAAAGAAATCTACATATATATCTTTGCTGGAGGTCTGAAAATTTTGAGCCATGTTGGTAAATGCAGCAAGTGACTTTAAGGAAGCTTACAATAGGATATGAGCATGTACTCAAGGGCTGGGATACTTGATTGCGTCAAGAGGAGAGTTTTTGCATCAGAAATGGTAACAAACAAATCTTTGAATCATTACCCTAAAGCCTTTGAGACTTGTAACAAAGAAATCTTTATTTCTCAAACCAACCAACCATTGAAGTAATAACTGACTAATTGATAACAATAAGCGTAACTGCCCTTGCAATAGAATACTATCCAGACATTGAATAAAGTTATTTTTTAGTTAATTAGTTTTGTTACACAGCTTTCAATTTAGCATTTGACACATGTGGCTGCAGAAGGTTGTTCCAAGTGTAGGGTAGTTGGGCTCTGCCTTAGTCTCCACTCAGGTTGACTTAGGATTCTGATGTGGAGGTTTGTGCCATTCCTGATCTCTGTCCAGTATGTGAATTTTATCCATTGAGCTGTTATGTGACTTGACAGTCGTGTGGATGTGGGTGACCACTTCTGATTTTTCTACAAAACTGGGTTGCATTTGCTTGGTGGCTCTCTTGTTTTGGACTTGTCCCATGTCGTCTACATAGGTTTGGTTGCGGTCAATCCCTGTGGCCCAGGTGCAGCTGATGTTGTAGATGGAACAAACAATATTGTATCTCCCTTCTTAGTATGATCTTTAGGGGCACACTGTCAGTGGTTGTCATAGCAATTTGACATGTTTAAAGTATTTTTCTACTCTGTGCTTCTTAAAGGTGTGCCTGAGTTCTTCAGATACATTCTTCATGTTTGATGACTATTGGCTTGGTTCTATTAGATTTCTTCCTATGAGCATGTCATAGTTCATGGCTTTAGAGCCTGTGCAGTCAGGGTGACCACAAGTCGTGAGTGTGGAGTTGTTCCATGTCATTTTCTTCAGTCTTGCGATTGACTCACCCTGGTGGTGTAAGGAACTGATCTTGTTCAGTTTGTGTTGCACAGGTTGGTTAGACTGCCAATTTAAGTAATCTGTGTGGATGGTTTTGCAATGAATCTTGATTTTGAAGGACCCACTCTCCTTTCTGAAGGTGTTTGTGTCTCAAAAAGCCAGAGAGTCATCCAAAGTATACTGGATTTCAGGATTGATAGTCTAAGAATCGAGGTATTTGGTGAATTCTTCTGCATGTTCTTTATCCAGTTTACATTGGGTACTGGCTACCGTAGAGGAGGATTAGCCATTTGTTCTATGTTCCATTATATGCATTTCAGATCTAGGTGGTGAGACAGAGAGCCCAAAGTTAGCTCCACTGCAGTCATGTATGTCAAAGGCTAAATACCCATAACAGTGTGGCTGCATTCTTCGTGAAGAAGACTGAAGCTACAGTTTTCACTATTCTGTATACTGTATAACAAAAGTATTTAACTTTCCAAATTATTATCACCACCTTCATACTATTATTGAACATGGTTGTTTTCACATCAAGACTCTCAAACAATGGTTTGATACCAGTGTCAGACTACACTACAAGCTGTTTATCAACTTTATTTATAAATGGCAGTGATTTTAATAATCTTTTGTCTCCATTCAAATTAGCCCTACTAGCCTCATTCTTAAGTTGAACTTTCAAAAAAAATTGTTGCTCAAACAAAACGAGGCTAGTAAGGCTAGTTTGAGTGAAGACAGAATATTCTAATCAAAATATTAAAATTGCTGCCCCTTATGAATAAGGTCTATAAGAGTTCAAACATACAGTATACTGCACATCATAACCTATAATTTACAAAGTTAGTTGAGAAGAAGCTGATTGTCTTGCAATAACTATTTAGGAGGATGGAGTGAGCTGGGTGAAGAGTTAAAAGTCTGTGAAAGTTACAACCCTGTGAATGAAAAATGGACCAGGCTGGCAGGCCTTAACCAAAGAAGAGCATTTTTAGGTCTTGCAGCACTTGGGGGTCACCTGTATGCAGTTGGAGGCTCAAATGATACTGAAGGAACATTAAGTAGTGTTGAGAAATATGATCCGGTATTAGACAACTGGGTTGAGATTGCACCACTGGAGAGTCCAAGAGCAGGGCTTGCAGTTGCTGTTAACCACGGTTATCTTTATGCTGTTGGAGGAAGGGTGGATAGTGGAGAACACACCCCTCCTGTTACCATGACAGCAGTTGATGTGTATGACATTAAGACAAACAAATGGGAACGAGTAACTGATCTTTCCTTTAGCAGGTGTGAGTTTGGAATTGGAATCATTTAATTAATAGCCCTGCTATGCCTGGACAGACTAGTGTAAGCGCAGTTTGTTTATTAAGACATTTTAACAGCCTGAGTACGTCCATAGTCCAGTGCTCCTTACTTGTTATAATTTCCATTTTTTTGCCTCATGGATGTAATAAGTTAGAATAAGGAGTGAGATAAACTCTTCGTGTACTCACTTGGTCACTCACCCTGGGGTTAATGTAATGTATATAAATTATTAAGTTATAAGTTTATAAGGAAAAGATCTTTTTGAGTTTTCTAACTTTTGTTCACACTCTTGACCTTTCAACTCCTGAGCTGGTTAGAATTGATCAGAATTTTTATTTTCGTTCAAAAATTGGAAGACAAAATGTCATTTCTTAAAGAAACAATAATCACTTTTTCAACCAAAAATTTCAAACAAAATTCAGCTTTAAAACTGATCAGACACTCTTTCATAGGTGGCAGAAACAAACACTTGTTGGGGTGCACACTGCAGAATTGTAACAGTTCATTATAAAGTCTGAGATTCCTTTTCAAAAGTTGTTGTTGTTAGCCAGAATTTATTTCCCTCCCCCCATTTCCACTGCCCATGTTTCATCATTTGTTTGGTGCTCTATGGCGCAAGTGATATGGGATTGTAAACCGTGGTCGGTTCATCACAAAGATACTCATCCTCAGTCTCTGTTAAAGGTCATTCCTCTCTTGCATTGCACAGCTCTTCTGCGCATTTTCACAAATTTTATATTTGTTCTAAAATTTCTCATCAATGGTTCAATTTTGCCTAACAGTTGGTGTACTAGCTGACTAGAATCAATTCCATTCATTTGAATACAAATCAAGGCATGCTTAACCACACTTGCCCAAGGCCCCTCACAAAAAAACTGTTTTGATGCTAATTTTTTCACAATTTTGCTGAATATTTAAAAACTGAAATCAGGGACCCTCCTTTTTTTATTTCAATATTTTAACAAAATAACTTTTACCAACTGGTGCAAAAATTTAGACAAATCTATATATAGAAAGTACAGATTTTGGGTCATTGAAATCCTTCTGGTGGGCCTTATTTAGCTATTTTCAACTAGGAATGAGGTAATTTTAAAGCTGATTAAAATTTTTAATTAATGACAGATAACAAAACTCCATAAATGTATAGCTTAGTGGACTAAAAGTTAAAAGAAAGTATTATGAAATCGATATAAGTCACCCAAGTGTACATCAGTAATAGTTTGTTGTTGGCAGTCGGACAAAACAGGAATGATGGCATTTTTTTTACTAAATTGGCATAAAATAACCATATTTTGACACTGTAACTCCAAAATGAAGTTGGTGACCCCCACTTTTTATTTCATTTTTGGAGTCACATTTACAAAGGAACAACCTGACAAAGTTTAAAAAAAAAAAAACTATGGCAGTGTGGATTTTTTTCATGGGAATGGCCTTAGTTAGAAGACTAGCAAGTGATCATTGTGATGACAGAAATCATGTCTACCTTTGCAAGTGAACTGCTTTTCCTACCCAAATGATATACTTTAAATAAAAACCAAAAACTTGTATAACCCTTTTACCCCCAAGGCATCAACTGGTCAACATCTAAATTCTCCTTGCAGTAACAATAGAAAATAAGATGATTAATGTTGAGAATATGAAAATTGATCATCCACCAAAGATCTGAAAGACAACTTCTCAAATTCTCCCAAACTACTCATAGCAATATTAAGGGCATAAGTTATGAGAGTTTACAAGCTAATCATTTGGCACTCTTAGGGATTAAAGGGATAACAATCAAAATGCAGTGAAAATACACTACAGTGTTGCCATGTGATTGGGAACAAGCAGGGTTTTTTTGTTGAAGAAAAAATATTTCTTTGCAAAATATGAATGCTTCCAAAATTGATTGTCTTGCTAAAATTAACATTCATGAAAATAAGATCGATTTACTCCTGTGGACAGGCATGTTAAGTGACTACTTATGTCGTATCGGCAAGCTGAAGCAAATGAAATTAGGGTTTGATTGGATTTGTGCGATGCAAAAATTTGTATCCTTTATAATACAAAAATGCCTTCATGTGAACAGGACCTCAGTTCTTGATTTAAGCATCTTCCTGTTTTAGCAAGCTCTGGTAATTAAAAAGAATCAAACTTCTGCATTGAGTTGTGAGAAAAAAAAGATGCAATGTTTTGTGCTTCACTTTTGTTTTGAGTTTACATAAACTACTACACATGGCATGGATTTAAAATAGCAGTTTCTGCTTTAATTTTTATTTCAAAGTTATCAAAAAACTGTTGTCATTGTGCAAAGGTAATCCTTACTGGAAAAAAATAAAAGGAAAAAATGGGACTCAATGACCAAGCAATTACAAATTTAACTTCTTTTGCTAAAGACTTTTCGTTGCATGATTTAGCAATAAAAACGTGTTAAAGGGTCATTTTGCAAGAACTAGTTGAATGAATATTTGTTGCACATGCTACATTTAAAATCCCCACAGGACTCAACTTTGAAACCCCAAAATCTGATTAAATGGACTAATCTTCAAAATGTTTGGCAATTCAAATTTGCCAATTAAAAATTGAGACAATCAAGACAATTATGTTGAGATAATAGATTGGAGAGATCAAATCGAGTGGAAACCAGTGGTGCCTACTGGAAATGCTGTAAGCCCAGTTTTCTCACCAAAAAAAATTTTAGCTTATGCGCAAGCCTGTGTTAGTGCGTTTTTTTCAAATCTAGTTTCTAACCCTTGATTCCTAACTTACCCTTAATTAGTTTAATAAATTGACAGATGCACATAGGGCATGCTTGAAATAGTTGGATTCAATTCTTCATCATTCAAATCCTGTTACCCTTTTTGTGTTGATTGCTATAAGTACATGCTAGGAAATTTTCAGTTAAAACAATAGTGGTTTCTTTGTTTGGACAGAAGAGATGGAGACTGAGGGGGGAGGGGGGATGTGCATACAGTTCTCAAGGCAGAAGCCAATTTTCTCACTGAAAAAGCAATCATCTTGAGCATTTGGCTTGTGTGAAGGCCAGAGTGTACAGTACTAAAAAGACAGAAGGGGTGGTGACTGAGGGGGA
>JANVCF010100436.1:0-12261 GCA_025388745.1 Hydrozoanthus gracilis
TTGTAGTTGATGTCGTTGCGTTTAATATTTTTTGAGATGGAGCTCTTTGTTTCGAAATGTTTGCCTCTCAAACACAGGCCTGTAACATAAATAATATTTTGTCATTTTCAAAGAAAGAATTATTTTTGAATGGAGAAACTATTAAGGTTTTAGAAAATGTATACTTTTAAAGGGGTAAAAAGTATGCCGCGCGCGCTACGAAAGAAAAACTAGAAACGTACCTAAAACCATTCTGATACCTTAAAGTTCCCTTTTTTTTATTAATTTCGAGATAAAAAGTAGAACCCTTTGTGAATAGTAATCTTCAAAACCGAAACATTTGTTCGCTGTTCCTGTTATTAAATATATTTTTAGGCTTGAAGGAAAAAAATCCACACAATTCACTCGAGGGATGAAGCGGAATATTAGAATATGAATGTTCGCATGTTTTTGGCCTCGGAATATGAATATTAGGTCAGCAAGACCAGAAATATGAATATTTGAGAATATTTGCCTCTGAATTAAATATAAATATTTGGAAAATATTCTGAAATGAATATGAATATAAGTTTGAATTTATAATATCCAGCTTCATCACCCGAAACTCACTGCTGCTACGTCACAGGTTACCAGTCCCCGGCCTGCTCGGTCAAAATTTACATTTCAATCTGTTTTTTTAATTAGGTAGATAGATAGGCAGATAGATGGTTTATTTCAAATTAAGAATGGCAGCCAAGTGGCTGAAATACACTTAATTCTAACTAGTTAATCTAAAATTGAATTGTAAATTGTAAAACTATTTTGATTCTCTTTGTTTTGGCCCTCTCTTTGGAAAAAAAAAAGTTCTTGGTCGATTCTATTACGCTAATTTAAAATTGAGAATTATGATTTATAAAACTGTTCTGATTCTCTTTGTTTTTACCCTTCTATTTGAAAAGGATTACCCTTCTGTTTGAAAAGAATTAAAAAGCATTCTTAGACGTGTAGACTTTCCTTGGATATTCGAGCTTTGAGTTCATAGAAGACAACAGTTTATAAAGTAAAAAAAATAAACTTTATAGGGACTTAAGTATTATACTGCGGGTATTTCAAAACACGACTTCTGAAGCTTGTCAAAGGCATATGTTCCCAAATTTTCTGAACAGCAAAACTGATGAATTGAACAAATAAGCGTTTTTGCTCTTCTCATTCAAAGCACCTTACCTGTTTCCTACGAAACAAAATTGGTTTGTGTGCGTGGGACTAAATTACGAGAGCCAGTGAGTGAAACGATAACAGTAAATGTTGCCGACTGCATGCGGAGAAAATTAATTGGTCTTTTGATTATTTTCTTGTACTTTACTGACAAACCTTTTGAAATTAAATCTACGCTAAACAAATTTACAGTTTTTTTAAAAAACGTAAACACTTTCAATGTTGTTGTAATTGAACTTTCTCAATGAATTAGCTTAGAATCGATTTGTATGTTAACCGGTTTAAAGTTCATAATTATCTTAAAAAAAACTCACACAATCACAAGAAATGTTTTTGGATGACGGAAGGAAATTCATTTTCAATATATGTTTAAGTTAAAGAAAGCAAAACCAAGTAGCTAATTCCCATTTCCTAAAGCGGGTTTGTTCAAGTTGCACTTGTCACTTTTTCTTTGTTACCGCTCTTTTAGCGTGAGGAAAGTTGTGACATAAGCAGTAATATTTATTAAAAAACTTTTAAAACAATTCTTATTCAAGTAATATAACCAGCTAGCTAGTTATTTAACGTTTCAGCGACTATAATGACAATTCACTCGACACGGTGACCTTTAATTCGTAGTTCTTAATACATAGACATTATAATGCATAGGCAGCAAGATATAGAACTCATGACTTCACTTGAAGAAAAATCCTTGCACGTGCAAGGTTCGTGTTCTCAAATAACAAATAAACTTACATTATTACTGTTGACACTCGTTGTAACTATTAATCTAGTGCAACTATATCGTTTAACAGATTTTTTCTCTTTACGGCCAAAATGTATCTGCTTCGATTTCGAGCCTTTAATTGGTGAAATAGGCCATGAAATAAGCTACCATTGTTAACATTTTTTTGTTTCATTATAATGTTGTTGTTATTATCTGTAGTCAGTTAGTTCTGAAGGAAATAGATATTTGGCTGATTACCTTCTATCCTCCGCAATAAATTCAGACTTCCAAATAATTTTTTAGGCTTTTAAGGGGAAACAACACAGCTCTCCTCGTCTGCTTTTTAGCCCAGTCGGGGTTCTTTTCTCGAATTCCAATTTTCGATTCGAACAATCGTAAAAACAGAATAGAAAGCAACTGAATACAATACAATACAATACATTTTACTCACATTTCCAATTTTTACAAGATAAGAAAAAAAGAACGTATATTTAGGTCAAGTATTGTTTAAAGTGATTGAAACAAGTACATCTACATCTCACTCGCACCTCCCTGATCTAAATTTATATGACAATCTAGGAAATACCTAGTGTCTAAATATAAACTGTAGATTTTCTAGTTAGACACTAGTCTGGTTATATAATATATTAAGTTAAGGTAGGCATGAAGAGCAATTTCAAAGGCAAGTGTTGTTGCAGTAACATGCCCAGATAAACCACCGGTTTGTCGAATTGTCACAATCTCACAAGTTGAAGTTTTTTTGGTTTTTATAAGGATGTTCAGACACGAATTCTGATTGGTGTGAATTTTGCCCTTGTACCTACTCTTTACATAACGATAACCCTGGTTACGTAAAAAGACAAAGAAGGGTTACTCAAAGACTTATAAGTGAAACAAAAATCGCGCCACAATTAAATTAGTCATGATACCTTATTACATGAAATTTTGGTGTCGCTAAAATAAACTGACGCTAAAACTATAATTATCTCTGCAACTTAAAATGATTGAGTGATAATATATTTTAAAAATTAAAATTGTGGGTTTAATGAAACACAAGTATGTAAAAAGCCAATGTTTTGTGTTCTGTGACAACAACAGTTTTCAGTATTAGAGTCAATACTAAGTGTCCAGTTATAAGGTAATCTCTTTGACATCTTAAAACAGTCATTAAAAATTGTCCATTCTAACAGGTCTTTGTAATCAAGTGATGAACCAGTAACCAAAAGTGAATAAAAAGCCCATTTTGACTAAAAATTGTGAAAATATAGTATCTAGAAATAAGAGTCTTGGGAAAAAATGGCTTACTTTAAGTGTCACTAAATATGAAATACTCAAAATCGCCGAATTAACGTGACGCTAGAATTTCATGTAGTAAGGCATATAACTCTCTGATAAGCACCCTTGATCAGTAAGTTTGTTTGTCATCAATTCAGCCAAACTGGAACAAATTTTGGGGTGGAATGAATAAACCTTCATCGTGAAACGAAGTGGTCTTTCATTTCCGTCGGTGGTAACCTTAAAAGATCAGAAAATATTGACCTCCTTCTTTCACTTGCCTTTCTCTTTGACCACAATTCTAGCTTTGCTCAGGAATTGTTTTACTCAGTCTTAGCCATCCCTTGTAAAGAAGTTTCTTGTATTTCCTTCTGCATAACAAGCCATATATTGGTTATATGATATATATGGGTTATACAATATAACCATATGTATAATACATATGGGTTATATAATTATATAACCCATGTTTATCCAAATCTGTTGTAATACCGCATTTCTAACCTCGATGCTAGGCTGCTTATCTAATATATTAAGCACGTTATTTTATCACAGCTAAATTGCTGATTCATAGGTAAGCAAAGCTTTTTTCATGCCAGAAGTGTGACCGTTAACATTATGTTGTTTTTGATCAATTAACACGTCCTTGTAACTGTCGGCGATGAGCTCACTTTTGTTATAGAGGCATTCTTTGTCGTCGCTGGACTTAGCGGAGCTTCTCTGCCCTTCTTTTGACAAACTCAGCTGCTTGGTGGAAAGCTCACTGCGTTTTCGGGAAAGCCAAGTTTCAGAACTGCCAATGCTCCAAAGAGATATTTGACGGTATATTTGGCTGAAAGCTTGCCTGAATCTGCCACTCATAAAAGAGTACAGAATCGGGTTGAGTGCGCAGTTAGAATACTGGAAGCAGTGAAACAAAGCGTACAAGATTCGACTTGTCTCAGGTTCTATCCTTGTTGCTGCCTCGCTGACAAAATCGTACATTCTTTTGCCGAACGTCGGGCCCCAGGCAACAACGAAGCTCAGGATAATTGCTAGAGAGATTCTCGTGATTCTTGATTTTGCAGCGCACTCATTTTCTCGGTTACGGCGCATCGCGCTTGTATTTCGCGCACTTTGCCAGACTTTTTGTCCAATGCTGATATAGGCGAATGACATAACAGAGAGTGGAAAAATTAAAAAGAGGAAAAATACAGTGACACTGTAGGCTTTAAGAGCGTCCATGTGCCAACCGGTCGAGGCACAATAGTCGCAAATGCCTTGACCGTCCGGACAAAACCAAGGTGTTGTCTCGAAGAATATAAGCATCGGAGAGGCTGCGAAGATTCCGGCAAGCCATATGGCACAAACAACATACTTTACACGGCGGGATGTTAGCGAAAAGCCTCGTAGAAACCTGGGCTTGCAAACTGCTGTATAGCGCTCGTATGCAACCGCCACCAAAGACAAGATTGACACAAAAAAAGCTATTATCTGACAGAATGCACAAAACTTGCACAAAGAGTTTCCGAATGGCCAGTAGTGTGTGATGTACAAGTCAACGGTTTTAAATGGAAGGTTCAACAAGGCAATCACCAGGTCTGCCGCGCTGAGATTGAGAAGAAGTAAATTAGTTGCTGTCAGCATTGAATGAGCTCGTGAAATGACAATGATTACTGTCGTGTTTCCAATAAGCGCTGCGAGGAACGTGGTTGCCATAAAACCTACAATTGCAACTGTTTCAACGTCGGAAAACCTTCTCGGCTGATAATTACTACTGTTTGATGTTGTGTTTACGATTTCTGAGCTGATGTTTCCTTCCATTTAAAGTGTCCTAACGCTGAAGCAACTTTCAGTCTAGCAGTGTTTAGTTGGTGATAGTCTCAAGGTTTATCCATTGTTGTTCTCTCCTTTCGTTACTTCGGGATTTGCATTCAACGTTCGGTAGAACGCCTATATATTGGAGCTCCAATCTCTGTAAAAAGCAATGCTAATTAGAAAATGTACACAAAAAACGATAAACTCATTTATAGCTAACAACACTTTAATTTATAACATCCGTAACAGATTGGCCTTAAGCCTTCCGGAAACCAAAGGTAGCTAGGAGGTTTTAGACAATAATACTGTGCTGTGCATACGCATATGATCTCAAACATCGCTTTTAGGTTACGCGTTTGTAGACACGTCTCGTCGCTAAAACGGAAAATTGAATTTAAAGCTTATAGAAGTTGCATGCGCTTTCGGAGACAAAAAGTTCCCTGATAAAGGAGAATTAAGACTTTTTAGTTTTAAATTAAAGTTGATTTGCTCTATTACATTTATATTGTTTACTTGTAGACGTAGTAAAAACAACAATAACAACAATTCGAAGATAGCAAATTATGTTTTTATAAAGCTCCAAAAAAAATAGAAAGACACTTATCAAAGATCTTTCTGGCAATGGGTTAAAACTTTGTTTGCGTTTAAAAATGGTTGGAAGGCAACACAAAGTTAGGAGGATTTCAGTTCTATCTAGCAAGACAAACTTTGTGTGCAAATTCTTTACTTGTATGCAACGAGTGCTAACTTTGTATATGCGTGACCGAATGACATTAGGAAAGAAAATAGGAAATTTGCTTCAATCGCTTTAAGCGATAATTTTTCTTCAGCTCGTACAAAAAATGTTTTGAAAGGAGCAAATATGCTTTTAACAAGCTATCAAAACAAACATGGCATGGTCCTTTGTATTAAAGTGAGAGTAGTTCCTGCTTGATGATAAGCTTCAAAAGCATTTCAAAGTTTAAAACTTTTCTTGCTCTTGTCTTGTTTTAAACACGATCCCACATTTACGTGTCATATATAGTCTTTTACCTTATCTTTTTACTCATTTCTTTTAACTTTCAATAAGCTAAGGAACTAAGGACTGTTCTTGATCAGTTAGGGAGCCATTGCAAGTAAATGGTTATTACGTAACTTTCGGGCATTGTGGTGCATTTCGTTGTGAACTAAACTGGAGAATTTGGCTTGAATAGATATGTTTTAGCTCATTGAAACAAATAATGTGAATGGCAACCCAAAAACACTGTAAATTGTTGTTTGAACGCCAAAAAAGATATCGATAAATAAATACTTAGTTTGTGTTCTTGGGCATGAGTATGTTTTGGTCCCTTCTCAGAGCTCGTTTTAACGTATTACGTAACGCTCATCTCACCTTCGGCTCGGGCTAAAATCTTCCTTGAGTTTATGCCCACGAACAGAAACTATGTTGTTTTATTGATACCATAAATGACAATTGTACATCAAGATGGTCGATGTCAGTAACAAGACGGCCGTCTTGTTGTGCCAAGATCACGTCCTTGGTAAGAAGACAAACGGTTGTGGTAAGACGGTGGTTTTAAAACGAGACAAAAAACAAAACTGTCGCGAGAGAACAAATGGCTATTTTGACAAGATAATGACAAATCTGTTAAGCAAAAGGACAATCACTTTAACCAGAAAACTGCTGGAAAAGGATATTTATATATTGCAACAAAAATCACTGTATTGATAAGACGGCTTTTTTATCAGGAAGAACATTACACAAAAAAAACCTTACAAGTTTACCATTTTAACAAGAAAGCTATCTTAGCGAGAAGATAATCGTAACAAAGTGGTCGTTGTGTATATAGAATCGATCAAAAATTGTTACTGTATTGAAACGCGTTCTCTGGAAACGTTACAAGATGGTCATGTTAAGTAGATCTATGGTATATGTAACAAGGGGTTGAAGTATGAAAAAGGTCTCTGTTGCAAAGAAGCCGAACATCTTAGCAAACTGTAGTTAGAATCGAACCTTGATCGAAACAAACTATTACTTTAGTGACATTTTGAACGACTATCCTTCTGTGAAACAGATAATGCGTATACTGTAAATCACATTAAAACAAACTGCTGGAAACCTTCGTTGTATAAATGGTTAAAATGACCTGCAAAGATATAATCACTTTCGTGGTTAGATTATTTTTGCACCCATACAAAAAAACAATTGCTAGCAGTTCAACAGATGCCATACTCGGTATATAGCATTTAAGTATGAGAATATGATTAGGTTAGATCCTCTCGTCTTAACAACCAAGATGGACCATTCGGATGGCCTTAAGAAAATTTCATAATCCTTTTTAACTTTAATTAATTTAAAGGAAAAAATGAAGAGGAGGCCGGAGGAGGAAGGGGGGAAGGTTCTTGTCAGTGAGTGATATTTTTTATTAAACCTCTGACAACTAGGATCGAATTTTTAATAGCCATTCCTGTAACAACAAATGTTTTCACCCCTGCATGGTAGAATTCACTTACAGATGCTTTAGGAGATTGTATGTACAGTGCAACTAATGTTTGGCATAAAAAAGAAAAAAATGAAAAAAAATATATGTATTGTTATGTGCGATTTGTGACTAAAGTAACAATTGTAGTGGTTGTAGTTGTTATTATGGTAATCTTTGTAGCCATAGTTGAAATCCAAATTGCCAAAAACTGCATCTTTATTATAAAAGGTTTAAGTAATAGTTAAAATACAGTTTTTGTAACCAATCGCCAGCAACTCATGATCCCAGCAACGGTTGCGATGGTAACGACAACCGTGACTTTTCATAGTAAGTTGACTGGTTCCAGATGGCTTTCACAGCGATAACGTTTGGATAAAACTTAAAATTTCTAATCCATTTTCTTTCTAAAGCTATGGTATCTATTTGCGTCACATGTTTGCACCTTTCTCTTTCCTATCATATATCGAGCTCAATTAACCGATTTAGCGTTTCCAAGTGTTGCCATAGAAACGGGCCGGGGCAGGGTAGTTTCAGTTTCCAAACAGCGCATTTATGGACCTAATGCACATGTTAAACCTTGTTCATCGAAAGTTATTGCATTTGTGATTTATTCTAATAAATTAGAAATGTATTAAATTTAAAAAGGTGAACTATACCGTAAATGCAAGAAACCGAATCAGAAGAGTACAACATGGTTTGTGGGTGTAATATTAAGCTGAGTTTTGTCCAAAAAGTACGCTGTAGCAAACGTAATTTGACATAAAAATGGATTGTGTTCTTTGTAATTTGTCAGTTGCCAGCATATCACCACGGCTAACGTTTCTAGGATAGTGGTCTGGGATCAGTTGTTTATTTTAAACTGGAAGACTAAATGTGACATAATTTTTGACTAGCTTTTTCGAGTCGGCTCGACAATGTCTTCAATAGTTTAGATCTAAAGATCCCGACGGAGCGGAAAACCGACCTTGTGAGTTTGAAAGTTTGAAACATGATCTTTACAGGCCATTCTTCCTCATACTATGGAGAAGTTTTTCTCATTGACATAACGAACTTTCGTTTTTTTCTAACCACTGCGTTGAGCAAGCTGCACACTACTTAACCCGGCCGCTTAAAACGTTTTGCTAAAATTTATCGTTACAAGCCAAACATGTCAGCCAGCAAACAAGTTCGAAGCGATATAAACGATTTGCAAAATGCGTAACGCTCTGCTTTGGAATTGGTTTGTTACAATTCTCCTTTGAATTATACGCAAGAACCCCAGAAGACTGTATTTTCTCAAACTCATAAAGATTTATTTAACAGGTCAAGGCAATTTATCCTAGATTAGTTTTTGTTTTAGTATTGATTCTTGTTTGTCTTTTATCCAATGTATTAATAATAATCAATAATAAGGTAAACGAAGCTTGTAAAGCGCAAATTACATAAAAACGTTCAGATGCGCTCTTTACAGTCTACATTCTACTATAAAACTAACTTAGAATAAAATAATATTTATTCATGAGTTTGAATAATAACTAAAAATCATCTACAAGTATTTTTCTATACCTACTTTGAGTTTAGTCGTTACTATTTATACTAAAAATATGTATTGTTCTTCCTGAAATGTTCCAGGCATATCATGTAATACTATGATTAGTTATACATATCATTACTACGTCCTTACATCACACCATATCTTGTAGTATTCAAATTCAGCAACTTGCCCATAGTTGCCTGCGAGTTTGGGGATCGATCCAAGACTATAGGCCTCTCGAAACTTTCCCAACATAGCATTTTGTAATCAATTTGATGTAATATAGCGTTTAACTCATGTGTTAAACGAGTGTTTACAAATCAGTGCTTTTAATAGCAGCATGGATTAAATCGAAAGATTAAACAGTAAGTTGGAGACCACTACATTGAATTTGAAAACACCCAAAGCGAGTTGTGGACTGAGCTCCATAAATTATAATTATTATAAGCTTGTTCAATTTACTTCCTTCTGAATCCTGCAAAGAAAACACAAACGAAGTTTCTCTGAAAAGAGCTAACAAAAATCTTGAACAGTAAGTCCTCGTTTTGCGCATGCCTAACCGCTGTTTTCTCTCAGTGTTTTGTTACAAGAGTAAAGAACAAAGAATTTTCTGAATCTGTAAACTAAGGCCCGTTTTACTGAAACACCGTGCCACATTAATGTTTAAGTTCACCTAAACGTAGAAAATCCAACTTCAGCACACCTTTACTTTAGCGCGGCGTTTGGAACCAACCTGCGCCATTGTTCGGGTAGCACGATAAGCTGACTTTAGCTCGAGCTAATTGAGGCAAAGTTTAACAGAAGCCAGGCCAAAGCAGTTTAACAGTCGGACCAGGGTCGAGCTATCTTGGCACGACTGCAGCACGGCGTCCGAAACAGGCCTTTTCTTTGATAAGTCCTCAAACCTTCACACCTCATTTAGACTCTTTTCGCTAAATTTTTTTAGCGGAAATATTCGTTTTCCGCCGGCTTGATTTCGTTTTGACTGAGCAGAAAAAAAATTTAGAAGTTAGCTTTGCCGGTGCCATCTTACTGTTTTTAGTTTTACTTTAATAAAAGTGCAGCACTGTTCATCTCTAATAAACGGGTAACATCGTTTTGTCATGTAGTAGTGTAATAATAAATTGACGGAGTGAGTTCTTCAAGGCTACACCGGATTACGTAACCGTTTTGTTGTTCTAGCTTTAGAGATTTCTCTTAGCTACTTGAAAACGCTTTCTATTTCTCAAATGCTTCATTGCGACAACTACATCAATATTAATCTATCGTAACAAAAACAGAAGCAATAGCACGCCAAATACTAAAATTAAAAAAAATTAATAATAATAATGATGATGATGATAATAATATTAACAAAAAAGCTACCCTATACTTTTATAAAATACCTTTTCTCTTTTGAATATTGCCGCTCTAAGATCCGTAATAGCTCCATAGTTGTCAATGCCTTAGAGTCATCTCTTAATCTCGTAAATTGTGGTTTATAAAACAGCCTAAACTTTTAAGTAAAATCCCTCCTTTTTTCAAAAAGTATATGTCAGATGTACGTAAGTTTGTTGTTAGACATAATTAGCCGCTCTGCCATAACATTAAAAGGTTTAAGTATCCTAAACAGGCTTCAAAGCTTCCGAAAAGTTAAGTTTCAGCCATTCAGATGATACAGAACACAGCAAGGGGCAGGCTTTTTCCGCGCAACTATCATTCAGCTCTCGGAAAAAATATCCTTTTCTTATTTGTTAAAGCTGCAAGTAACTTTAAATGTTTTCGTTTTCAAACTTTCAATGAAAAACGTCGACTTTTCGAAAGCGTACGTTGCATTTGGACTATACAGCTGAAATAAATAATGAATTGCACATAATTTGTATCGGGCAATAAAACGTCGAAGGGCAGAAACTCTTTTCTTAAAGCTAAAACTTATTCTTTTTTCCTCTCAGTTTTTAAAATCGAACCCTGAAAACTTCGATCAGTCATTTCCAAGAAAACTCGCATTAAGAATCAGTTAGCCTTCTTTTAGATTGCTTACAGTCCGGCAATCAGTGGGATTTACGTGTACTTCAAATCTTCCGTTTTACGTGGGCGAACAGAAGAAACCATTAAATAGCCAAAGAGACGTTTTGCACTTTATTTCTTTCTAAAATTATGTTTATGAGTCGGTCAGTAAAAGAATACACTCGAACACGATATTTCGGTTAGTGAATTTTAAATTATCAGTAGTAAAAATGTTCCAAATCTCGGAATTTTTCATATTTTCATAACTACTATTCGATCCGTATCGCGACAGGTCATTTTTCTTCAATCTTTTATCTTTGGCATCTCAAATTTAACGCTAGCGCTGCATACAAAAACAACACCTCGTCACGACAACAAGACATGAACACAAGTAAAAAAAAGCGGGCGAATGTGCTCCAAAAGGAAGCTTGTTTTTGCCAGAAATAATCTTGAAATGCTGTTTAAGTTCGTTTATGTTTTTACAAATAAGTGTTGTAAGATTTCTGATTTACTCGAGCTGCTTCAAACTGCGGCCGACAGTTGTTCCCTCCAGTAGAAGGCAGGCGCGACTAACTTGTTTTGAATCAAAACAATATTCGTTAAGAATATATATATTACCCTTATCATTGTAGATTTTGAATTGTAACTATAATTTGAATTATACTTACGTCGAGTATAGGCTGTTCAACTTTCTAGGTAATCAAGGCTTACAAAAAACAATGCTTTACCTTTTGCTGTTCTTTATAGACACTATAAGAAAAACAGCGAGTTCCGGCAGTAAGAAAGAAAGAAAACCTCTAAAGAGTAAGATTAAGATTTGTAATGACAATATAAATTCATTGGATTACATTTACCTTTAAGCTGATTTTGATTGGCTGGTCCGATTACGGAAACAAAGATATAAAACCATATTTTGCAGTCACCATCAATCGAATAACTTCGTCCCTTTCGTTTCCTCCGGCACTTGTTTTGTTGGTCAGATTTCTACAAGAATCAATTGCAAGCTCAGACGACTTTGGTTACTTGTTGTGTTGGACGAAAGGAGAACGCATACTAACTTTGCCATTGTTCTAGGGCTCAAGCTGGATGCTGTTCACTTTTCTGCGATGGCACAAACTGTTTCAATTTCGTGCGCGATCGTGGTACCTTGGTAACAGACGTGTGCGTCAAGGCACTTCGTGTGTGGAAGGAAAATTCAAACCAATTCTAAGAAACTAAGAATAATAAATGTTTATTTGCTTTGGGTTTACAAAAGAAAAATGACAGTAAAGAAAAAAAGCTTACGAGTGGCGCAGCTGAAACCAATTTTGTAATCATAACGTAACTACGAACTCATTCAATTTATCGGC
>JANVCF010100658.1:0-12256 GCA_025388745.1 Hydrozoanthus gracilis
TGAGAATATGAGCCGAATTGATTTTTCGACTGTTGCCGGTGAATGTTTGACCGATGCTGGTATTTACTCTTAAGTTGTTTGGAATACGTGTGGATCAGCATTTCACCTTTCCCTTTCGCTTTTTTGTCCATGTCGACATTTTTTGCCGAAAGTCATATGACAAATGCAGTTTTTCATCGAGCGATTGAAAGGACAAAAATCAGCATGCAGGAAAGCTGACAACTTCAAACTGTTATATCTCCCTCAAAGTTCGGGAGTGTGTTTTTTTGATAGCAATCTCTTAGTTGTCATTTAACCGCGTCATTGACAATTTAACCTTTGTTGGACTTAAGTGGTACCGGTTTTAACATCAACCTTCCCTTATCAATTTTCATTTTTTAATTTTTCACTGTTAGTTTTATATTCTGAACAGAACACTTAGTGACTGAATGAAAATATTCTGCCTTCTTCTACATTACGGCTAAGCATGCATTTAATGGCATTTGCATTCTCAGTCCAACTTTTTTTCAACGAAAATTGGTAGCTAACCAACTAACGACATTGAAAGGAAACAATCAAAGTTGCGCTTAAACACCAAGTACTCCAGCAGTACAGTAAAAAAAAATGTTGGATTATTTTCATACCGTACTATTAAAATAATCAGTGATACTTTGTACGAGATAACAGGCTTTTTATTAAGGCAAATGAGATCGTATGGATAGTTACGTAATGACACAGAGTTTTAAATAAATTACAACTTCTCAAAATCGCTTAGATACGCATCCGGATTCTACGTTAAACGCATTTTAGGAATTTCAATAGCATTGCTCGTAACAATAGTCGTTTACACTCTCTACCAGCTTGCTACACTACAATTTTACTTTAATCGAAACTTGCACGAACAAAACTGAGGCACTATTACTGTACTGCCCGCTAAGTTCAGAAAGCCAAAACAACTCAAGAACTCTTCCATGATTGTGTTTTCGAAATGCATATGAAATCAATAAATACATGCAATCAATGTTGCAACTTTGACATGAATAAGATTAAGTGAATGATATAAAGACTTTATATGTTTTTTGTATTATAAAGCATTCTTGAGCTATGACGGGATGCTTACTTACTATAGAGTTTTAATAAACGGATTGTTTTTCCTCTGTAAATTCTTCATAGTAGTGATGTCATGTATTTTCTAACGAAAAAAGAGATCAGTCTCGTTTTTGCTCCTTTTCTTACACTAAAAAAAATCAGTTGTCCTTTAAATAAACAAATCGCTTATGCTTGATAATAAATCAAATGCACAGTTATTTTATTGTGTTTGTTCAGGCTACTGGCGACAAATATATTACACTATTACAAAAATACTCTTATTGACCGAAAGTGCCAGTTCTATGACCAAGGTCAAATTTATTTTACCAAATTTATAATTACTATAGAAAAATCTACAAGTCCAACGACGTGGTATGTATAAAATAATTTAGAGGCATCACCCTTTCGAGCGATGGTCAAAAGAAGGTTTCTTAGCTACATATTCAAAAGGATTTTACAAAACTAATTTTACTACAAAAAGTGTTTTTTATAGAAAAAAAGGTGCATTTATGTTAGAAGGATTCGGCTCGGAGTCTTTGACGGTTTCTAAGACAACCAAACATAACACGGCTATTTACGTCATCACCAGTCCAACCTGAACTACACGATCATTTAAATATTAAATATTATACAGTTATGTACAAGGTAAAAATCAATTAAATATTTCTTACCAGTGCTACTGTACATAATTTATATATTTTATCTCTTTATATCTCAGCTGCCTTTTCTATTAATCCTTCTGCATCACGAGGCTTAGCAACTTTTAAATATTTGCATCAAATTAGTGTTTACCTTACGCAATCATTTAACATTACTAACAAAAATTCGATAGTAGTATCAATATATTATTGTTTTGAATTAATTGAATTGTTTCGTTCTGTGACGCTGTGTAAATATATTCTTTAAACAACTTAGACGTTCGCGATAAATTTTGCTCCATAAATACATCTAAACAATGATCTCGATCTGTGTACTGTTTCTTTGCACTTGAAATCTTCGCCACTCATCTTTATGACCTTCCTCTCTTGGGGACAGGGGTGGGGAAAGTATTTGCGGTGTAGAGCAGGACGACGCAGTTGTTCCGCTCTCAAGTAAGCTAGAGCGATTGGATTCAAAGTTTCTCAGTTCAGTTGACTGTGTTGATGTTGTACGTGAAAATGTGCTGGAATCTGACGATATCTGATGGTTGTAATAATTCCTCGTTCTGGATTTATTTGGAGGTGTAATAACTTTTTGTCTGAATGAATTCTGCCGCTGGCCCAGGCGCTCCTCCCGTTTCGCTCTTTTCCTGTCTCTCCATCGACCTCGAATACATAGTATTAAAAGTAGGATTGCAGCCAACACCACTAGTGAAGCAATTAATGGTATTAAGTACTCCGGAGCTCCTGAAAAAAAAGTAGTAGTTGTAAATTTCAATTCAATAATTTCATCATTACAAGCGGGCCAATTACAACTAAATTCAAATCTTGTTTCACTGAGGAAAACCACTCAAAAGCTACATCCTAGCACGATCTCTTCAAACGTTAACCTGACTGAAAAATTATTAAACTGACAGAGTGCATAGAAAAGTAATAATAACAAAACAAAATATTAACCTTCTACTTGATGATATTTAAGAGTGACTGATCTCTCGACTGTAACTTCTTTAATAGCGATGAAGACGTTATACAGGGTTATATTAACGCGATCTGCCAGGGGGGTACTTGGAACATTTCTGATATACCGTGCAATATGGATGGCTGCCTCTTCAGCTACACCTGACTTGGGAGTGCTGGCCTACAAGAACAAAGATCAAACAATTAGTGCGATTGCAATTTACTGATAAAAAGTTTTGAAAACTGAAAATTGACACAATTTCTTAGAGTCTGAAGCTAGTTTGGGTGCGTTGGCGCTCAGTGGTTGACGGCCTATATTCTGCATGGAGCTAAAAGCCTAGCTCGGTAAGTAAGGCCTGACTGAACCTATTGGTTATATTAATAACATCCATATTGAGGAAGACTCGTCACAAATACACAGTAAATACTTACCACTGACACAGTCACTGCTTCGACGTCCCTTTTGCCTTTTCTTGAAACACTTTTTTGTTGACATAACAATCGGATTTGGGCATTTCTAGCGTGTTCTTTTAGTACTGGTAGGAACCGCAGCTTGCGACAGAACTCCTGCAGGAGAGTACCCTACAAAATCACATGAAAAGTATTGTTAGTAATGTACGTATTAAAAGCTGACTAAGTTTGATTGAGAAGACAATGTCTTTCGTTTGTCTTATCTACGCGAGCTACTGGAAGAAGAAGCTGAACAAATATCATTCATTTCAAAGCATCGGAAAACTGAGGATTTATTCAAAACGTTCTAGTATGAACCGAACTTAATAAATAGATCGTTTTCCAACAATCCACGAACTTTTCCCTTTTATGTTTCTAGTCATTTGCGAAAATGACAGCAATGTGAACATGCAAAAAGCACCTATTTAGGTTAAGCTTTAACGTTAGTATAACAACAACATTAACATCAAAATAAAAATTATAAATATTTAAATATTTGCCTACTTTATAGATTTTAAGGTATAAGTATTGTTATTGAAATAATTTCTAATCGAGACAGGACCCTTTTTAATAGAAAAATCTTGTTACCTTTGGTAACTTTTCGACATCAAAGACAATGTTGATCTTTGCACAGTCCAAACTCAGCTCCGTGCCATTTGGCAGGCAAACCTCGTTACTAATATCGTCTCCACTCTGGGCCGAGTTCTTGCCGCCAGCACACTCGCCCCAGGGGCTACACGGTGGCTTGAGACAGCGCGTCTCTTTAGGTTTACAGACATTCCCGGTAGGACAGCTTGGCACAGAGTTTATCTTGCCAACTTCAGTTTTGTTGAGACAATTATGCGGGCCGCACACGACTTTCGTACATGTAACTGTCCCTTTAAAACACTTGCACGTATTGCAGTCGTCAGTAAAAGTGGCGTTGTGTCGGTAAATAGCATTGAGTTTCAGGTACTCGCAGTCCATCGGTTTTCCAACACTGTCGTCGTCTGAATACAAGGAACACAATAAATATCAAGAAAATCGTCTGTTTTAAAAACTCGAGTACACAGGTAAAACAACAGAAGCGTGCGTCCAGTTACATTTTTGTTTTAGCCAGTTACGATACCATCGTAGAACTTTTAACAAGTTGTATACAAAAATTTTTAATTTCTAAGTTTGACTGATATTTTGTCAATTTGCAAAATAAATTCATGTTTGATTTGCTGTTTAACAATATATTTTCGAGCACCGAACCGACTTTTTTTACTTGCTGACTATCTACATTCATCAGGTTTCTGGGTTGAGCTAAATTGCCAATATTGACCAGGAAAGTCGAAAACAAATAAACTTCTCGCTGGATCTCAAAACTAAAACATCAGCACTGATTTTTTTGTTTTCACTTTGCCCGCCCGACCCAAAATGTTAGTTCATTGATCCCGTAAAACTAGGTATTAAAAAACTTATGACCTAAACATTGAAAAAACTAATACTTGATTGTCTTACCTTGACAATTACGTCCTCGTTTTCCGGCAGGGCACACACACTCGTAAGAACCAATGTGGTCGATACAAGTTGCACCTTCTGCACAGGGGGACGAGGCACACTCGTTGATATTGATCCTACAATCTGGACCCGAGAATCCCTTGGCGCAAGAGCACAAATACCAGTTTACACCATCAATACATGTCCCTCCATTGTAGCAAGGCACCGTTGCACAGTCGTTCACGTCTAAAACAACAAACACTTGGGGATTAAAATAACACAACATAAATTAAAATTTGATACATTTATCAAATTCTAAAAATTCTTTCTTATAAGTTCTTCACAAATATTTTGTTTGGACGCCAAACATGTCACAGCGTCTCTTGTTGGCTTGTAAAAGCGGTACTCACTATGAAGACGGGTTTACAAAAGGACTCGAGGATTGTCAGTGCCATTTACGGAGCTGTTTTTTAAAGATAACTGAGAGAGCTTTTACTTCTTTCCGGAAGCAGTCGAAAGCGGAAAGTTTTTTTGATAGATAAATATTTTCTTTGGAATTCTTGTTTACTTTATCTGGTACACTTACTGATTGCACAGGTGTCGCCTTCCCATCCGTCAGCACAAAGACAGTTGAACTTGTCATTCTGATCAACGCACGTGCCTCCGTTTCTACAAGGATTTTTATCACATTTTTTTCCGGTCGCTGCAGACAACAAAGTAGTGGTTTATCAATAAATGTCAAAATAAAACACTTAGGAAGGAAGCTAGTCATTACAAAACCGTGAAAAACACAAAACTATTGATTATCTTTGGTTTTTACTTTATCCCCCAAGAACATTATTCTTATTGACCGGCTTCTCATAAACATCGCGCCAAATTGTCCGGGGAATCAAGAAACACTAGAAGCAACGGCCAATTAAGAAAGAAGAAACCCACGTGTTTAGAATAAATGAATTACTTCTACAAAACAATATGGAGCGAAAGTGCCGACAATCACGAGACTACTGAATTTTTTCGTTTCTGAATCTATGCGGTTAGAGTAAAACTCAATTGACATCGATTCATCGTTTTGTCTGAAATGAAGTTTACTCAGCTATCAAGTGCCGGACTTGTGATAAATGAGCACATGGTCGAAAAAACAAGAGCTCTTCTCAGTCTTTTGTAGTTTAACCTGTAGTTATATTGACACGAAACTCTACGAAAACAACAGGATAAAAGCAACGACTATCTTATCAAAAACAACTACGAATTTTGGTAAAAGAACCAGCTAAGCCAAACCATGTGCTAAAAAACGAATGAGTGCTTCACAAAGAATATTTCAATACTTTGAACAATAGCCTTTTGCTAATCTTTGCAGAAGATTCGTTTCTCTGTAATTGCATTCTGTTCAGGATGTTTACTCTGCCATTACAAACATAAGTTTGTTCACTTGCAAAACATTTCAGCCAAACAACAGGTGGACATTTACAAAACAATGGTTTTACTGGATTGTAAATCGACTTCAAGAGCCAAATTTGACATATTGTAAAGTACTTCATCCTTTAAAAGGAATTTTGACTTCAACTTACAATACCCTCATGAATACAGACGAAGAAAGCACAATTTACTATTTGCAAAGCAATTGATCAGTAAACAAAGACAACTGAAATTTTCTTTAAGAAACAAAAAAATTATTGCACAAACCTAATTTACAAGTCTTTCCTTTGAATCCTACAGCACAACTGCACTCAAATGTGTGTCCTAAATCCTTACACGTCCCACCATTTGAGCACGGGTTGCGCTCACAGTTGCTGGTCCCTACAAATACAAACAAAACGATATGTTACAGAATCTAGTTTTTCGAACAAACCAACCTAAAATCTTCTGAGATAACTCAAAATGTTCATTTCGTTAGAATTCCAACTTGTTCTGTGGGTTTACAGTTTCAGCCCTTCTTAGTTGTTATTGGATTCAATCTAAGCGAGTTCGACGCTTAACACCGCTCAAATTTGTACGTAGAAATCACAAAGTTTACTAAATGAACAAACATATTATTATGTGATTATTAAAGACAGATACACCAGCTTACTTGATGAGCACGTTTTTCCCTTGAATATAGGAGGGCATTCGCAAATGAAATCCCCAATATCGTCTTTACAAGTGCCATTATTCCGACAGGGACTACTTGCACACTCATCAATATCTGTAAAGAAAGATAACAAACGAAACACGTTATAACACCGATTTTCAAAGTTAAATTAAAATGTTTAAATAGCAACTTTAGCAAATCTGAAGTGAAAACATTCAAGGACGGTGTAGAGTTCTTAGCTGCTTTCTGTTGTTGTCACTATGGTTGTTGACATAGGCAACCTCGAGTTACAAAATCGCGTAGGACTTATTTAAACGTATAAACTACTCACTGTTATCGCAGTATTGACCTTCCCACCCAGTTGAACAGATACACTGATAGGAGTCGATTCCGTCTTTGCACGCGCCATTAACACATCGGTGACTCGCACAGTCGTTAATATCTGAAACAACCCAAGAAAAAAGTAAGCACAATCCGTAAATAATACAACAACGTAAGTTAAAAAAACTGAAGTCATTTAACCGGAGGATATTGACCCCTCATCTAGCTTCTCCCCTCCAAAAAAAAAACATTTCTTTAGTCTGTTTATTTGATTTTTCATCAAAACCAGAAAACTACTGAAAACCTTGAAAACAATTTCGGTTCAGAAACAACAACAACTTACTTTCATGGCAGTGGTTTCCGGTGTAGCCAGGATCGCAAATGCACTCGAAGCCTCCGGTGATAAGTCCCTTACACCTGCCATGAGCGCCACAAACTCCAGTCCGCACGAGTTGAGTGGTGCCATTGACAGGCACTGCTGCCATGCATGGATCAACGCCTACAAACAAATGAAAGCTCGCTTGCTAATGGCTCTTTTTGGTCAAAGCCCTGTCAATAAAACTAAACTTTTCGATCAACTAATGCTTGACACTCAGTATTTCATATGATAAAAGTAACGCGCACAAGGTGTGCAATCAATCAGTCAACCCTTTCAGTCCCCTAGAGCCCATTTTTTTCAATGAACAAGTTCGGGAGCATTATACTCTTCGTCTCCACTCATTCCCTTCATTTGATCAATTCTCATTTACTCAATATCCCCTCAATACCAATTATCCCATTCTGTATGTGTTATGGAGTTAGATGTTGTCACTCATACTGGACTAAAAGGGTTAACATCAAAAGGTAAGTTTTAGTAAATATAAACTTACGGTGCTCGCAGCGTTCGCCCCGGGCTCCTGCAGGACACACACAGTGAAATTTGTTGACCTTGTCAATACACGTCCCGCCGTTATGGCAGGGGTTTGACTGACACTCATCCACATCAGCCTCGCAATGTGTCCCTGTAAATCCTCGGGGGCAAATGCAACTGGCTTCTACAATTCCATTGAAACATGTGCCTCCATTCCTACAACTGAAGTTTTCACAGTGATTGATCCGTGTTTCGCACTGACGACCTGTATAGCCCACAGCACAGGTGCAAGTATAACCATTCACAAGATCTGTACAGGTTGCTCCATTAAGGCAAGGTTCTGATTTGCACTCATCGATCTCTGTTTCGCATTTTTGTCCAGTGAATCCCAACTGACAGCTGCAGGAATACGTACCAAGACCTTGAATACATGTTCCGTTGTTGTGGCAGGGGTTTGTTTGGCACTTGTTGGTTGGAGTCTCGCACTGCTGTCCAGTAAACTCTGGCCTAAGAGGGGCACAAGCGTAAAATGAATGTTTATTATATACCAACGTTGGGTAACACCCAAAGTTTGCATAACAAAAAAGATAAAAAGCTTTGGTTCATAACATTCCAAAGATACTGAAACAAGATGGCCTTTAAGTAAATTAACGATTCACGAAGCATTTTTGGATGAAAACAACAGAACTAAGCCATACCTGCACATGCACTGGTATCCATTGTGCCTATCAACACAAGTTCCACCATTGCTACATGGGTCAACAGGACCACAGTCGTCAATCTCAATGTCACAGTTTACTCCAGTAAATCCTGTTGCACACTTACAATTATAGCCGTTGACTTTGTCAACACAAGTAGCAGATGCATGGCAAGGCGAAGATACACAATCATCTTTGTTGGTCTGGCATTTAGACCCTTCAAATCCCGCACTACACACACACTTGTACCCATTCACAAGATCAACGCATGATCCATTATTTTGACACGGTGATGATAAACACTCGTTGATTTCATTATCACAGAAAGCACCCGTGTATCCTGGCGTACACTTGCATTGGCTGTTTCCTCCAATAAGCTGAATACACGTCGCGCCATGCCTGCAATGACTGGTGGTGCAGATATTGCTTCCAGCACTTGACAACACAGAGCAATTTCTACCAACATAACCAGCAAAACAGGAGCACTTGTAGTCATTATCCAAGTCCGAACAAACTCCATGCACACAAGGGCTAGGGCTGCACTCATTTGTTTCTGTCTGACAGTGGCGACCCTCATACCCAGTAGGACAAACACAGTTGAAACTTTGAGTACCGTCGATGCACACACCACCATTAATACATGAGTTTGGTTGGCAGTCATTGATATTAACTTCACAGTTTTTACCAGAGTATCCTCCAGGACAACTGCACTTGTAGTCATTCACCAGGTCCTGACATGTTCCTCCATTCTTGCATTGACCAGCACAGTTGTTGATATCTGTCAATGAACAGTTGAGTGGTGTTAGTTGTTGTTTTTAAGACCTTACTATAATGACAGTAATAACAGTTTAATAAATACTTACTCTCATCACATTTCTTCCCTTTCCAACCTGGCTTGCATTCACAGACAAAGTCGTTAACCAGATCGATGCACTTGACTTCATTTGAGCATGGACTGGTAGCACACTCGTTGATGTCTAAAGAAACGAATAAAAAGCCAATAAATACAAGGTTCACTTTCAGCAGCAACTTGAGTACAATGTACTGAAGAAGGGGTCACATTAAATTCTAGGCAAAACGAATGGCACTTACTTGTTTGACATTGAGGACCAGACCAGCCTGGACTACAGCGACACTGAAAACCATTTGTACCATCTACACAGGTACCTCCATGTTGACATGGCTGACTCTGACAATCATCTTTGTCTGAAATTCAATTCATTTGAAAGTCAAAACACTAACATTGCAAGCCTCTTAATTGTGATTGCTACCTCCTCATAGATCAAACTAAGCTTTTTTTGTTCTTATTACCAAGTTAAACCAGCAATCAAAATCTTTAATGTGCTACAGGTGTTATTTATTGCATTTGATGAAACCACAAGCAAATATGATGTGTTAGAAAGCTAAGTCAGAACTGAAGAAACAAATTTGTCAGAACCAAGCACTAGTTTTCTCTAAATCAATAGAAATATGAGCGGGTATACAAACCTTTCTGACAATATCTCCCCTCCCAGCCAGCTGCACAGGTGCACTGGAAAACATTACCATTTGATGTACAGGTGCCATTATGCTGACAAGGTTGTGAAAGACACACATCGATACCTACAAAGTAAAATAGAGCAGATTGTGAGATTTAGAACATTTAACATCTTAAGTAACACACTGAAAATATCAGTTTTGACATTTTTTTAAAAAAAACTGCAATGCAACAAGCTACAACTAAACAACTTACGGTTTTCGCAGTCCTTCCCTGTAAATCCTGGGGGGCACTCACACTTGTATTTGTCAGGCCCAGTGTTGTAACATGTTCCGCCATTTTTACAAGGTCGTTTTCTGCAAGAATTTAAATCTGTAGAGACAACAAAATAAAACTGAAATAAGGAGAGCTTTCATGAAAGATGCTTTTCCTATCTTTCAAACAAAAACTTACCTTAAGATTAATAACTGAAAAATTGTATCAGAACTTTTAAATAACCCTAGAACCCTTCTTCTAATAGTTGAGTCTAATGACCGTTTGTTTAACAACTTACTCTTTGTTAAACTGTATGAAACAGAAAATGGTGTGTATTTATCATTGTTAGTTTTCTAATTAAACAACCTTTCATTTACCTTTATCACAGAAAAGTCCTCCCCAATTTAACATACAGTTACATTGCCAGGGTTGGGTACATGTTCCGTGGGCACAATTTGGATATGTAATACATTGGTCGCACAAGGGGCCTTTCCAACCAGTCCGGCAACTATTGATACAAAAAGAAAGTGAGATTAAAAAGAGACTCAAGTATACCTATTTTAACGATGCATGGGTTATAGTTAAATTCAACTATGCTTATATTCTATGAATATGTATAAAAGGAACTTACTTGCATTGCCCTGGTGAGCCACAGTAGCCGTTAATTGGATCACAACCTGTCCTGCATATTGCTAGAAATAAAAAAGTATATCTATCAATCAAGTTGAATAGTAAAAGAAAATGCTAAAGAGTTCCATATAAAATCTTTTCACTTTCAAAAAGAGTTAAACTCAATGTAACTTTGTTGTTTGGTTATGATTTTCAAGGGCAGTGGAAACAAAGGATTATTGGGGGAGGGGGCATAGTGATAGTTCATGATAAAATCTCAAATCCCTAATCAAGAGTTCCTGTTGTTAGCCAGAACAAAAATTGGGGGGTCTTGGCCAAATTATTAGGAGGGGCAGTGCCCTCCAGCCCCCCATTTCTGTTACCTAGGATTTTCAATAAGCTTTACACTAATCTAAATTGCATCCAAATTGACTTACGTATATCACAGTGCTGTCCTCGCCAACCTGACATACAAATTTTGTTTCCTTGCTCATCACAAGTGTAATGTCCAAATCTGTCATTTCTTGGTTGACAAAGTTTGGTGCATGTACTACCAAAGTAATACTGATCACAGATTACTCGAATCTTGTATATCATGGTTGCTGTTGGGCCATTATACACACGTGTTTCCCATGTTTTGTTTGGTAAAATAGTTCCTTGGTGCATTGCTCTGTCAATTAATTCACTAGAATCTAAAAAGGAAAAGCAATCTTAAGTTAAATGGGCTTCATCATGTGTTTAAACAATTCAACACCTTCCATCTAACAAGATTAAAAACCGATAAACAAAAAGCATACAAACCAGAAGAGTCTTTATCCCACGCTTCCAAAATCAACAAATATGTGGTCTGAAATTAACAAAACATTTGTTATGCACTGGTTTGAGTAACAAAGGAACAACCATTAACAAAGAAGATTTTAGATCAATTTATAGTTCACTGGTTAGTACACAATAAAAGATAAGATAAAATGCCCGTTAAGAGTGACTAGTAACTGAAATTACTCCATAAAAACAATATTGAGGTTAAACTGATTATTTTCCTTTTGCAACATCAACAGATATCAATACTGTACATGTGCCTACAATAGGTTAATCATTATATACTAAGCGTAACTTTAAAAAGGTTTTGCACATATCACTTTTATATCTTTTCAGATAATCTACTGTTCAATATCATCAAAAATTTATACATACTTAAAAATGTTTAGGCTTGAACTGTTAATTTCTTAAAATAAAACTTAAATTAAAACTTGAAATTTGTTCTCCTTGAAATATCCCAATAAATCAAACAAAATTAGTAGAAGTAACGCATAAATATATAGTGTTTCGGATCAAACTTCTGATGTTTGTTCTCAATAAAACTAAGAAACACAAACACCAAAGAGAAATAAATATTCAAAA
>JANVCF010100990.1:0-12255 GCA_025388745.1 Hydrozoanthus gracilis
GAAATTACTGGAAAGTAAATTCTTTTTAACCTGTGGAAATCTTAACCTTAACTTTACACTCATTTCCTTGTTTTTTGTAGAAAACTATCTCGTTTCGGAATCTTTTTTCACAAAAGCCTGGCGCCCTAGCTCTTTGTTGTGTATTTTAGGCGCGAAAGTATTGACGTGCATACCACTCATAATTTTTTTCGTGCGCATGCGCATGACGTTTGACCGCGGTGTCTGTGGAAGTACGCGTCAATTACTGATATTTGATTTCCGGTTGGTCTCCGTGGCAACACGAACGTCGTGTGCGTAAGGTCTCTGTTTATTAACGGGTAACGCGACGCCATTTTGATACCGCCTCAAAATTAACTAACCATGCAGGAATTGCGAGATGCGAGAGCCAGTCAGAGCGTGCGAAAATGGATATTGATTTAAGTATTTAGTAAATACTAAAACAGCATACTCTGCCCTTAGGAGACAAATGAAAGTTTACGTTATCAAGAACCCTGATCTAAAAATAAACTTCACTGTGAAGTGTGCAGTGAAACTGAGGTTCGACTGTCTTTATTACAAAATGCTATTTATCCACAAAAGGAAAATATACAGATTCACTACGAGCCAAAGTCATTTTTTGAGACCTTACATTGTAAAGCTTTCAGTTTCTTATTCAATTTAGTTCTAAAACGTACTATGTTGTATTTATCAATCAACAATTTTTGAAACAAAGCCTTCGTGAAAACGAGGTCTGCCACGTCGAATCTTAGCGTTGTTCTTCATTTGAAGGTTTTTTAATTTCTGTTTTTTACATCAGCTGAAAGTAAGAAAAAAAAACCAAACTATGGTCTGTTTAACATAGATTTATCCCCCAAACCCAAACACCTCAAGCTCACTTAAAGTAAAGTTCTTTTTTCCAGCTAGAAAGGTTGTTTTGTTGCAGTTGAGAGGAAGCTTATAACTGTTGTTCAAAACAGAGGTGCAGTTGTTGCAGTTTGGTTTGTCAACAATACACAGATCATTACCATCTCCAAAGATCGGTAAAAAAGTACTGATGTATTGCATTGCAGAACTTTCCTTTCCTGGAATAAGGGTCAGCTTGGTTGCGCCAGTACCAGCAGCGTTTTCCAGGCTAAAGAGAAAAGCTTCGGTGCATCTTGTGCAAGTAAAATTTTCTACGGTACCTGTTAAAATGTAATTTTATGATTACGTAGTAAAATTTTAGTTTGACAGTTAAAACTGTTTGGACAGCCGCATATAAGAAAATCAGATTAAAGTACCATTCAACATAGCTTGTTCATTGTATATTAAAACATGCAGTGGAACTTATTATATACATAAAAAGGTGAGGGAGATAAGAGGGGTGAAGTTTTTAAATTGATTAAAATGATAAATGGCAGTACTATACGTTGGTGGCTTCCGTACACTTTCATTAGTATATGCATGCATATAAATACATATATAACTAGATACGATCATCTGCAATAATCTCTACACATTCACTTATACTCGGCACATGCATATTTAGTAAGTTCTAAGGATATCATAATAGAAGGTCATTGCATGAATTACAAAACAACTATAACTATCTTTTATCTGCTAACGCATGCGCATTTAGCAAAGCTATATATAGACTATATATACAGCTAGCTATGTGGTTGCATGGGTTGCCAAGCTGCTCTCAACAAGGGAAAAAATAACGTGAAAATTTTTAAGGGGCTTTATGTCAATCCCTATAGATAGTGTAAGAAATTGAATCAAGTTAAAAGGCAGAGATTGCTGACGAGGTTAAAATTAAACGACTTCTAAAAGAAAATTTTGATTATCAGAGGCTCATTTCTGTTACTATATTAAATCTTGCTAGTTACTCAATTACTCCTGCTGAAATTATATTGTATATAGCGGTAAGGCAATCATTTCGTTGAAAATACACGAACAAGTTTCGACTTTGGTGCTTATTGAGAGTTTTACTAATTTATTCCAGCTGGGGCTTAAAGATTCATTGAAATGTGGAGCCTCCTTAAATGCTCGGACGAATTCATTTTCAAAACAATAAAACATGTTATTCTTTCTTACCGTCCCAGGAAAATTCCGTGTATCCCCCAAATATATGCTTTTCTCTTTTGGCAACGACAATTGTTGCCCCCTTGTTGTCACAACGGCCATGAAAGTCGCTTGCTAACCAGCCATGAACCGTAGCACGGTAAAGCAACTTCATATCGGCAAACCGAGATCGCTCCCTCAATGGCAGCCAAGCTGCAAGTGTTTCCTTTTGTTTCTTGTCCATAATTGTTGATTGCGAGAAAGGTTTTGGTTTAAACTCCTCTAGAATGCCACTGATCTGATAGAACTCTGCCTCGGTAAGAACTTCCTTTCTTATCAACTCGTCATCTGGCAAGAGGAGTTGGCCTGTACGGAGATAGTTGAGGATAAAGCGGAAGTGGGTTCCATCGCGATCGATAAAGTACGAGCCATCTTCTTCTGGTTTCGTGTCAAAGCGACCTGAGAACATTGCGTGGAGCATTGAACCTGGGTCTTTGTTCAACGTCTGAACGCTTGTTGTAAAGTAATGGCCTCCAACGTTTAGCTTCACGGTTTTTCCAAAGTGGACATCTTTCAGTTTCTTGGCGACTGTTTCTAAAGCTTCTCGCTCCTTTCTAACTCGAGTTGCCTCTTGTTTCAGAATTTCGTACACTTCACGGATACGAGAGCTTGCCGCTTCGAAGGCTGAGTCATCGGGAAGTCTGTTTTCTTCGTTTTTGCAATCCTGTTCAGACATGTTTGTTTAGTGAGACAATAAGAAAATGTATCTAAAGTTCCAAGTTCGGATCGTTTGCAAAGTGAAACTAATCATGAAAACGAGGCATAATAAAAATCAAGATGTTTTATTAATCAGGTAGGAATATGATATCTGTGGCGTACAAACGCTTTGATATTTGAATTTGTTAACGTTTAGTGCAACAACAACTAAAACTGAAACCGCGTTTCTACGGTGGCCCATAGAGGAAACGGCTGCGCTCAACCAAGCCAAATTTTGTAGTCAGTCTTTTATCGTTAATTTTCTTATTTGTGAAGTCTTGTCCCCAGGCCTTCTCGGCCTTTCGACTAGGAGGAAGAGGAAAGGGACCTGGGAACGATCAATAATTGTAAAGACTCCGTAAAAACCGAGTAAGTCAGACCCAACGGTGCGGTCTGGGAACTCACAAAAACGCTGCCCGTGCATTCGCAAATATAAGCACGGCGAAGTTTTGTAAAGCCTTTTAATAGTCAAGACTGACGAAAAAAGGAGAAAGTTTTGCGCAGATTCCATCAAGTAAGTCCTTTTATGAACTCGTCATTGTACGTGGTTAGTGTATTCTAAAATGTTGCTTTTTACAGGCGAGTTTCTGTTTACCAGTTTACATTTTTTGCCTAGTTAGCATACATACTCTTCTTTCTGATTCAGCTACAGAAACAAAGCTTCTGAATAATGAAATCAGTTCTGCAGAACAAACCTTAAATATGAAAATATGAATACTAATCTTACGTAATTTTTCAGAGATATGGTTTTAAAAATTGGAAATTTTACAAAGAATGCCTGGCTCATTATCGGTCTTTCCTCCAGCTGTTTTGCATTTCTTAAGCTACACTAATAGAACCGAAAGTTTGGTCACTCATTAATTTTGATAAGCATTCACAAGTTTTAAAGCCAGTTGTTGTTTATCTCTGTTCTTTCTACGACTTTAGTTGTTACTAATGATGCAGGATGTAAATATCGGCGTCAGCTGAAACTCGCCTAGATATATTAAGAAAACCATTACAACTATAAACATCGCGATTCGGTATCAGATGGTTTAAGAAAGGAAAATAAGTAGCTAAATAATTACTAAAATATTATTACGATAAAGATTTCCAGTTCTAATTAACTTTGCTTTTGATTTCGTATAGAATTTAGAAAAGATCGCAACTCTTGTTTTCATATGTAAGTTATTTAAGTTTGTTCAACTTTAACATATGAAAAGAATTATCAAAAAAGGGGTATGGAACTGATATGAGGCTTCTACAGCGCTCTTTTTTGTTTTTAAACTAAAGGTGGGAGCTTATAGAACCCAAAGAACAGCATTGGGTCCTTGCGACACAAGGAACCCCCTTTCTTGTTGTCTCTCTAGATATGCATAAAAAATTAGGACACGTCTTCGAATAACTTTCGCAATTACAATTGTAACTTTGTCTTTATAGCGATAATTCCCTTAGGCTGAAAAACCGAAGTACTAAAAGTAAACAAAGAGGTTATGGGAAAAGAGTGTATAAACAAATTATTTTCTTTTTCCTAGGCGCAAAACTCCTGCAGCATAAAACTATACAGAAATCAAAACAATGAGTCCATGAATTCGTTCCGTATTATTTAACAACTGATAGACTTCTAAGCCTCGAGTGTGTTCATTGCGTGTTCTAAAATGAGGCTGGCTTTCAGCCTGACGTTTTTGAAGATTTACAAAAAAAGGTTTATGTAGAGTACAAGAATTACCGTTTAAGAATAATATCTCTCTCCGGGCTGAAACACTCCATGTTATAACTGGGCCCTCATTAAATATACGTATGATGATAAAGTGTCGAACAAAATTGTTAAACATTCGATCACTATAAAGGAACAATTTAATAAAAATCCAATTTATCAAAAGATTATGTATTTTTTTAGAAACCATTTATACTCATTTACTTTTATCTTAAGGTCATCGAATTATAGCAAGTTCCGTTCGGTCGATCAAAATGTCGTATATTATAGAGGAGAATATTTAAACTGTATGCAGCTTTTTCCGTTACTTTTGGCTAATCTAATAAACAACTTATTAACTTTGTGCTTAGGTCGACTAACGAAAGCAAGCAAGAGTTTGTCTTTCACCCAACTGTTCATGAGCTGTTTATTAGGAACAATGAATGCACGATATTTAAAATATTATTTTTTGTCAAAATGTCCAATGCAGGTAAAGATTTCTGGCGGCAACCATGCCTTGGTCTTACAGGGGCGAAAAATATCTAAATAACTCACAAGTAATGTGAATTAAGCCATGATACCATGGTTTTTTAGTTTTTTCAGCGTTGACTAAGGACAGCCCAAACAGGACTTGTAGTTTTTGTTTCGTCTTTTCAGAAATTATAAAAGTAGTACAAGACAAGTTTACATGTTACGCAAGAGGTTTTACCGTGCAGGAAAACATCTGGTTTGTTTCTACAGCCTAAGCAAATTTATAGTAATTAAATTTACATGTGAAAGTAGAAGCTAGACCGCAAGCCGTACCCGCAAAACACTGATAGGAAACTTAAAAAAAGTTAACGAGCAGCGAAATAGCTGAAAGAGAGCAGTTGTCACGAAACAAAGCGGCCAGAAATCTTGCCGGCGAGAACAACTATTTCGAATCCGTACAACCCCGTATAACTGCATAAAATGAATTTGGATACATATTTAGCAAAATTGATGTGACCATACAAATCGAATAAACATGGAAACAAATGATTATAGGACGCTGGTCTGAAGAACAAATCATAGTGCCAAGAGGAGAAAAGTTCGAACCTTGGGATAAATTTTAAACACCTTCAACTATCGCTGCCGTGAAAAAAACAAATGTTTTCCCTTTTGCCGGCTGCTCTTCAGCTGAGGCTGCAATGTTCCTCGACCATCGAGCAAACAACAGATTTTTCCGTACCTCCTCCTCAGTAAAAAAATTATTGTGTCCAGAACAAAACAGCTTGAATACTCGGTGTTGTTGATAATGGAATCCATCTAAATCATTTTGAGGCATCCATTTAGCGATCAGTAGTATGCAAAACTTCCAATAGCAAACTTTGCAGTCGTTCAGACGTTTTAGCTAAGCAGTTTGTGCTCGCAAAACTGATAATATTATCAGATGCTCGCTCTTAAAAGAACATGTTTAAACTTTCTGGCAGTTTATAGTTTCTTTTTAAAAGTTCTCGATTCGTAGCAAGTTTGTGACGTATTACCCCTGTACCCTAGTCTAAAAATGATCTTCACGTGGTACAAAACCTCAATATGTGATTGGCCAACAGTGGGACAACGCCCACTTAGTTCCTACCCTGTTTTTGATAATGACTAGCCTGCGTTGCAGCCGGACGTGTCAATGAATTTTAGATGTACACGAGTTTGCAACTGTCTGCGACGCAGGCTAATAATGACGTAACGATTAACACTTACTGACCGAGTTTCTGTGACGGCTTATACGGAATGGGGCCAACCTCAAGAATATTTTGAAATGAAAATGGCGGTTGCAACGATCAAGATCGCGGTGGTTTTTGGACAATGAGAAAAACTCGAGCAACATTACAGGGTTTGATCTTTTGCCTTTATATTAAACAAGTAACAAATGTATCCTACAGCCTGTGCTCATGCTTGTTAACTTTAAGTTAAAACACAATGCTTTTAGTACTAATAAGTTGTGATTTACCTCAAACATGATGAGGCCAGTAACTTACAATAAGATTGAAAAGCACGATGTTGAACCAAGGGAATTGGGAGCGTAAAACTGGTGAATATGATTGGGAGAGGGGGGAGGGGCAAAAACTGCCAAAGGCACAAGTTTTCTAGGGGGTTAGGGACAACACTACGATTGTGTCTAAAATAATAAGTTGCAATATAAAACGTAAACCAAGATTTATGTGAATATATAAGACATTATTTTGGATCACTGTATACAAATGTGACTAAGTACAACAGAAATTGTTTGACACACAAATAAACTTTGTACCCATTTATTGTTAGACGAAATAAAAGATAAATACAACTTTTGAAACACTATTATATTTTGTGGGGAAGGGGGGGGGAAGGCATGGCCACCACCCAGTTCCCCCCTCCTGCTCTGTGGTCTCTGGAACCACTGACCATACTTATTTATAGTGTTTCTAGGCAACAGGGGACCCTGGGCTTACTTAGAAAAAACCATAACAACAACAATAGATTCAAATTCTTATATATAAATGTTAAAAGCCAGTTTTTAGACTTTGACAGAAATGATAGAATTTTGATGATATGGTTAACAAAAAAAAACTGTAAAACAGCAATTTGATGCAAAAACTTTCCTTTTAACCTGATACACACATATAAATGATCATGAGAAGGCTTAAAAGCACATTTACTATTCCTGAGAATTCTGCATTATTTTCAATAACACTGGTTAAATCTTACTGTTGTTGCACTAGCTGCCGCTAAAGTATTTTTTCAAGAAATTTAAAAACTTAATTAACATCTCTTTTATAGGGAAAAAACTGTATCAGTAGCTAAGTTTGTAAGAATGGATGTTATATGTGCAAGTCAATTCCGACCATAAGCATCCCTCTCGGCAAACCGTGGGCATTTGATAGAAGCTGAGCCCTGGGGGGCCCAGCACTTGGCAGTTAGCAGTGTCCAGGAGTTTCAAACACAGTCATTTTGGAATAAGAAGACTATTTATTGACCATTAAACAAGAATCTTTATCAAGTGGGTGTGTCATTCCATGACCATATCAGTTTAGCTTTATCCAGAGTGTCTCATTTGGTGACCCTATCAGTTCATCTTTGGGCCACATGACTGTTCATTTTTGACTCACATGTTTATAGTATATAGGGCACAAGAAGAAGGAAAAAAGATTGAACAACCTCTATAACTGTATACATATAATTATGTGATTGGTTGAGTGGAGAGTAAAGCACAGTAGATGGCATTTGACCATCACAGTAGGAAAGAGGGTGGGGCATTTGCCTACAAAAATTGCCCTCCGGGCCAATATTTTCAAATGCCCTGGTTTGCCGGGAATGGGGGGTGGGGAAATGTTTGCGGCTGGAATTGACTCACACATTACAGTTTTATTTTTAATAAGGAGTTATCCTTGAAATCCAAACACCTCGAGTTCATTTATCATAAAGTTCTGTTGTCCAGCTAAAAAGGTTGTTGCAGTGCAGTTAGGAGGAAGTTCATAGCTGTGATTCAAAGAAGAGCTGCAGTTATTGCTGTTTGGGTTGTTTACAACACACAGATCATGGCCTCCTCCAAACACTGGGCAACTATTACTATTGTTATATATTGCATAATTTTCCTTTCCAGGAATAAGAGCAAGTTTGGTTGCGCCAGTACCAGCAGTGTTTTCCAGGCTAAAGAGAAAAGCTTTGGTGCATCTTGTGTATCCTAGAACACCTATTGAACAGATTCGACAGGTTTTATTTACCACTTAGTATGCATAACATATAATAATTATATTTACAGTTACAGTTTTGTAGAGTGGAGGGCACAAGGGTTACATGAATGTAGTCGAATGTAGTGTTGTCTCCATAAGGTTAGTCAAGCAACACTGCACACTTCTGAATTGGAATATACAAAGTAGGGGTGGTAGAGGCTTAAAGCGTCTATGAAGTGAAACTTTTTATTACTTCAGTGAATTAACCTTGCTAAATGAGGAATAGTGGTGAAAATTATTTTTCAGAATCTTTTATGGTTCTCGAGACATTAACATTGAAAGTTCGTAATTAACGACACAATGTGGGGTTCCAACAAATTTGCATTTTTTTAAAATCAGGTGTCAATCCATTACCTTTGGATGTATTTAAGCCAAACTTGGGCTGCTGATGTATCTAAGGTAGATAGATCACCAGTGCAGGTTTGGCTCAAATTTATTCAAAGGCTATGGATTGGCAGCAGATTCATATAAAATGCAAATTTTTTGGAACCCCAAATTACGTCATCAGTTGTGAATTTTAAATATCAAAATTTCAAGAACCATAAAATATTTTAGAACTTTTTTTCGCTGCTATTCCTCATTTAGCAAGGTCTATCCACGAAAATAATAACATTTTTCGCTTCATAGGCACTTTAAAGGAATACTTGTCTCAAAAAAAAAATCTTTGTATTTGAATATAACATGATTTACAAATTATAGGTAACATGACGACACAACATATATAAGTCAACACACAGTATATAGTTCAAATGATTCAAGCAAGAAAATAACCATTTTAACAGCATCATCTCAATTATCATAATTATCAAAATAAAAAAGTAGTAAATCTAAATAATTAACTTTTTGAACATTATTACTTTAGAACAATAAATTAATACTGTAATGTATTGAATGAATATTTAAATCTCAAAACACATAAAAAGAAAGTAATCAATTGAAGCAGGTCAAATGTTATGAGACATGTGACTATTCCTTCAATAAAATTGTATCAATGAATAGCATGCATAGCTATATGATAGTAGAACAAAAGCATTACAATAAAAAACTAACTAATCTTGATTATATATAAGGTCTAATGCAATATAAGTTTATGCATATAATATACACATGTATATATAATGTTTGCATTTAATGATTGAACCTTTCGATTCTGTATTGAGCTCGATTAGCTATGCTATTTCTTAAGTGGCTGGTGCCCAATCACAACTTTACACATATTTTTTTACTACTTACCTATTGTAAATTAAGTTTAAACAGGGTGCTAAATAAAGATTTGTTGTTGTATATATATACAGACCTAGCTGAGACTTAAAGTGCTGAAAATTTAAAACTACCGGAGCCCAAGTCAAGACAAACTTCTGAATAGTAGAAATTACTATTCTAAGAATTAAAGATAACTTAACATGATAGGTTTTCACGTACTCCCTAGAGACGTCAAAGACGAAAGATGATGCGGCCATATTGGTTTCATAAACAAAAGAAATCATCAAAATTCTTTTGTTCAAGGGAACCAGCATGGCTGCCATGATATATTCAGTGAAAACGATCTATCACAATTAGTTTTCAAATTATGAGTGTTCTTTTTTAAACCATCAAATACATGCTGATCTTCCTCCATCTTCAGCATCCAGTGTGATTTCAAGACATATATTAGTTTAAACAAAGAAATAAAATAGTGAGTTAAATTTTTCTCAACATTGGACTAATGGCTTTTGACTTGGCTAATGTCAAAAATGTTTAAAATTGTTCTGGTTGAGCCTCATAAATTTGAAGAAAAAAAAAGAAAGTTTGAAATATAAGAAAAATTATTAAAAATAATAAAATGATTTCTTATTTTGTGTGAATTATTTAAGGAGAAGTTACAAGCTTATAAACCGCTGGAGCTGAAAGGGCTACATACCCCTGGGGGGCAATACTGCCTGTATTGGGGTGGTAGGTATGACTGTTGTATTTTTTAGGGGTTGTTTAAAGAAATCCTGTGTTAAACCAAGAGCCTGGTATTTTCTAGGGTTTAAAAACCCTAGGCTATTGGACTGCTTATAGTTCGTGTTTTAGCAAAAGTGTGTACTGATCAAAAGTTAAGACAAAAGTTCTTTGGCAAATGCCAGTGGACATTTATTTACTGCATATCATGTTCAGCTCTACAAGAGGGGTCTTAGCACAGACTCGCTATATAGCTATACCCTTGCAAAATTTTCAGCTTTCATTTGTTTTTTTTCGGGTAATTTTGAAACCAACAGGTATTTTTAGGGCGAAAAATTTCTACGCCTTACGGTATTTTTTAGGGTGTTTTTGGCATTTTTCTGACGGTCATCTCTACCCTTTTGACCCCGAAGTACTCCTCCCACCCCTCCATATATACACCCCAACAACTTGCATTTTGCTTAATCCCTAACATATTATATAATTATATATACTGTAAGTTTTTCTTACCAGTCCAGGACTTTTCTGTATATCCACCAAATATGCACTTTCCGCTTTTGGCTACGACAATCGTTGCACCCTTTTTGTTACAACACCTATGAAAGTCGGTTGCTGACCAGCCATTCGATGAGGCACGATACAGCAACTTCAAGTCGTCCAATCGAAACTTCTCCTCCTGCGGTAACCACGCGGAAACAGTTTTGCACTGTTCCTCGTTGGTCAAAATATTCGACTCCAGGAACGGTCTTGGCTCAAGCATTTCTATGATTCCTTGAATCTGGTAGAACTGCGCCTCTGCAAAAACTTCCCTTTTAATTAGTTTGTCATCTGGCAAGAGGAGTTGGCCTGTACGGAGATAGTTGAGGATAAAACGGAAGTGGGTTCCATCGCGGTCGATAAAGTACGAACCATCTTCTGCAGGTTTCGTGTCAAAGCGACCAGAGAACATGGCATGGAGCATGGAACCCGGGTCTTTGTTCAACGTCTGAACGCTTGTTGTAAAGTAATGGCCTCCAACGTTTAGTTTAATGGTTGTTCCGAAGTGGACATCTTTCAGTTTTTTGGCGACAGACTCAAAAGCCTCGCGCTCCAGTTTGACGCGTTTTGCTTCTTCTCTCAAGATCTCATAGGCTTCGCGGATTCGAGTGTTTGCTTCCTTAAGGGCCGACTCGCTAGGAGTTTCCTTTTCTTCATTGCTCGGGTCGTGTTCAGACATCTTTCAAAATGTGACTAGCTGGGTTCGTTCGACAAGCATCGCGTGCCCATAGGCAGCCCAGGCTCTTGCTATATTAAAATGAAGAACGGTGCAAAAAAACGGCCTAAGCTATAAGTGACGATTTTAGGTTGAAAAATAAAATTAAGAATTTCTCAGGTTTTTGCACCCACGTTATCTCCAGTAAATAAAAATGTTATCCGTGTTTTTTTAGCGCAAAAACCGGCAAGAATATCGTCATCGAACGCATGACAATTTTATGGGAATGTTTGTTTTGCAACGCTTGCATCTTGCAAGTTTTCTGTTTAAAATGAAGATTTTTAAGGGAACTGAAGTCAAAACAATGGTATTTTTAAGGAACCCATTTTTGTCGGGGGAGATGGTGGGTGGCGGCACATACCCCCCTACCCCATCGCTCCCCACTTTTTCAGAGCTCACTTTCTCAAAACCTGATTTAGGGGTATTGGTTTTTATTGTATCATGGACTCCTCTCTCCACAAAGAAGGCGTTGGTGCAAGCACTTTATCAATATCTATATTATTAAACTTGATATTTGCTCCTGAAATTCAGCTTTTTTGGAAAAAGGTGTTGGGTGGCGGCACATAATACCCCACACTCTTAAATTGGGTTCCTTGGAAGTACCATTGTTTTCACCTTTTCCCTAATAGGATGAAAAATAAAATAAAGAATTTCTCAGTTTTTTTTGCACCCACGTTATCTCCAGTAAATAAAAACATTATCCGTGTTTTTTTAGCCAAAAAACGGGCAAGAAAATTGTCATCGAACGCATGACAACTTTATGGGAATGAGGTAAAAGTGTTTTTTGTTTTGCAACGCTTGCATCTTGCAAGTTTTCTGTTTGTAAGGGAAGAGGCCAAAACAACGGTCCACCCTAGGTACCCAATTTGGGGGGGGGGGGGGTATTAGCCGCCACCCCC
>JANVCF010101101.1:1406-23315 GCA_025388745.1 Hydrozoanthus gracilis
GCCCCTTCAAATATTCAGATTTTTTCAAAAATTCTAGGACCAGGCTTACATTTTACAAAAATTCTTTCCAATCCGTTTTATCTGTTCATCAAATTTGAAAAAGAGCAAAATGTAGCTGGCGAGACCTGGCGCATTTGCTTATTTGGCCCCTTTTTCATGAAAAACATTGCATTTGTCAGCCGATCAACTTGATCGTTCAGACTTCTTTGTTAAATAAACAGTTCTTCGTTATGGACAAGGATTAAGCCTTCTTGGCCCTTTATGATGAGCTCAGGCACCAGCAAAAAGCCAGTTTCACACAAAAAAAAACTACTTTTTTGCGTTTTGACATTCAAAACCGCCCTTTTGAAAATTAATTGAATTATGGCAAGCATGCAGCTGTGTGCTATTTCCAGTCTTTGGAGAAAGAGCATTTGTAAGAAAATTATACCACCCCCTCACCCAAAAGGCCTTTTTTTATTTATTGAGTGGATGACCACCTTAAGCCTGCCCTCCTTTGCCAATGACATTGTTAGAAATTCTGGCGGAGCATTAGACTCTTCACTTGACTGCACAGTTGTTTCCTTTTAAACTGGTCAACCACGAACACTCTTTTTTTAAATCCGAGTACAAGTAATTTGATGCTTTATCACTGAAAGACGAGATCTCTTTCTATATTGCTTTAGAGAAGTTTTGATACTTTAATACTATCAATAAAAGGAAAATATAAAGAAATTCTAGAATAAAACTCATTCAAGGTTTTCAGTGAAAGTGACACTAGCTGGGCTTGCCCGGTTATCACGTAAATGGCTCTTTTTAGTAACTCCTAAATAACAAAAGCTGTCGACTCTAGTGCCCGCGATGCAATCTATTCCGCATGAAGTTCAGAAAAAAAAATTTAACTTAATTACACGAAATGATTAAATATTTGATAAAATGTTTAACGCGGAGTAACTTGAACTTATACATGACACTTTATATACCCCGTCTTCTTCTTTCTGCTATTAGTGAGTTTCATCTCGAGTGTAGTACCAAACTGCCATACAACACGCCACAACTGTCTTTCTTCTTCCTTCCATTTTGGGATGTCTTGTTCACTATTACTTTTGTTTACACAAGTCACAACATTTACTAGTCTCAAAAAGCCAATAAATTCAATCGTGCTAAAGTTGAGTTACTCTCGTGGAAGCACGAGGTATAAACTAGATGCGGACAAAAAGCCGACATTTTGAGCGCTGGCACTTCGAAGAGATTGCAAAAAAGTGCCAGTTTGAGTTGATTTGAAATTGATCCCTCATAATTTCTATTGCGCAGTTAGACACGCCTCGTCTCTAACTATATGGCAGATTTTTGTAGGATCGCATAAATACTCTTTGTTTCAACAGTCAGCTAAGCCTGGTCCATTAAGTGTGTTCTCTTTTTGATCAATTTGTTTTGTCGTCGGCCGGCAAGCATCTTATCAGTAATTCAATTGCTATCGCCTATAGGTCTTTCTATCTAACTTCAAATTAAAATAAACGCGTTCAACAGGGAATTTTTTATAATTTTCGAGAAATTCTGTAGTGTAAAGCTCCTTGGAAGTTGAAAAGATAGATTATATAGTTATTCAATAGTTTAGAATGATTTGTTTAGAAGAGGTTGCACTTCTTTCACACAATCAGAAATAATCTCGTGAACACAGCTGTAATAAACATGGCCTTAATAATCAAAACAACACTGTTACGATTACTATTTCTAATTCATTAAGAACTACTGCGAGTATACCGCTTTTCTTTCTCCAAGTAATTAGCGATGAGGTGACCGCTCAAACTTAATAGCAAATCTATTGTCTTTGTTGAAAAACACAGTCGGACACAACCCTCAGACAGCACCTCGCATGCGAACTAATTAAGATCAATGAAATGGCAGGGAGTTGGACAAATTACATCACTGGCGCCACAATGCAGTTTAAACTCGCCTTTTACTGGGTTAAATATGCTTCAACAGTTTCATTGTTTCTGCAAATTTCATTTTATAAAGTCTCTCTTTTTCTCCAACGTCAGAGATTTTGTATTTTTCGCAATGAAACACGTAAGAAATATATATTCTTTTCACAGTCTGTTTTGGCTTCGGCCCGTGCACAAATGCCCAGCAACCGGCGCGCTAAATCTCTTGTTTTCGTTAACATAATTATTGGATTTTTTTGTATAAGGGCTTTGTATTTTTAGGTGAGCACGACAGATCGCGTCCTGCCTTACAGATGATAATAAATCATTAAGATCTTCATTTAGTTGGCAGAACTTTCAAGTTGTTTATGAATACACTCTTTTACTGTCCGTGCACTGACTTAGTAGAACACAAATTCATTTTTTTCAACGATGCAGCTAAACCGAAAGAAAGCGAAGAAATTTCACAAGATTTAGGCTTTTCGTTTTCGCTGTATGTTGCCAAATTAACCAAAAGAGATAAACTTTATTTATGATTCTGTGTAAGGTTAGAATTATTTTGAAGTAATTTCCTGCGGAAGACAAGACAGAAGTACAATTTAAAGAGCAAATTCCATTCACTTCAAGAGATACTCTTGTCTGTGTAAAACGAGCTAGAGCATAAACCAGTTGGAAGATTTTGAATGCTTTTGAATTAAGATAATAAGTTGTAGTTTGTTTTTTACCCATAAGATAGTAACCACAAATCAAACAACTCTCACAAGTGAAAATGTTTATTGCCAGTAAAATTGCCGTGAAAACAAAATCCATAAGCTGGAAATACTAAGCCACCAACATGGTATGTGGTTCGACCACATCCAAACTAGTACTGCTCCATATTGTTAAAAGTTTAATCATGTTTTTGCTCTGTCAGCTTAAGGTCGGTAGTCATTTTTGAAGAAAACTGATGTTAGTAAATAGACAGACAATACAACTGTGTATATGGTCCTACGTCCATTTCCAGCTGAAATAAAGTGAGTTATTTCTGAACTGCTCTCAAATTAATTTGTTTGATCATCTAGTTTTCTCCTAAATTGTCTCTTTCTTTTGTTATTCTTTATTCAAGAACAGAGCTAATATTTTCAACTGGTTAGTGTCTCTAGTTATTCGGCAAGAAACTCCAACGAAAAATTAATTTCGAGTTTTAAGCGTAACAAAAAAAAATATTTACAAAGAAATGGAGAAGTGAGAAAGAGCAGTTTCCTTTTGTGTGTTTTTGAAAATGTATATGAAAACCTACGTATATTAAATTTCGTTTATTAAAGCGTAGGCTTTCGGAATACCATTTCAAATTTATAACAAATTCTCTTCATGTATACAAAGTGTAATTTAAAACTTCAAAAGCCAATTTTTGCGAGCTCAATTCCCCGGTTAAACGGACAACTGTTTTGATTTTATTAAACTGAAACGTTTCTTTAATAGATTAATAAAATATTTCATAACTTTTTTGGAGAAAGGCTACTTTACATCGAAAAAAAATGGCCGATAACTCAGGTCACCATACTGTAAATAAGATAAACAGAAAAAGCAAAAACCATTTGCACCATTTTTTTCAAACAAGACTTAGTACACAGAAAACTGGCTCGAGTAGGTATTCGACGTTTGTATCAGTCAAGAGCAACCCAACAGACCGGCGTTCATTTTGAAATTAATACCGACCTTAAGAAGTTGCCCTTTTTTGCATTATCTTTCTTGTTTAGATATCATACAAACATGCGATAGCGTCTTGTAAACAAGAATAAGTTTGCAAAGTATGGCTGACTGGCATCCACTTTCTTAAAGAACTAAAAGTAACTTCCACGAAGTGTCTTTGCAAAAGACAAACTTTCTGAGAACTTTTATTTGGCTCCGGAAAAAACTAGTCCGTTAGTTATCATTGAGTCTCAAATTTCGGAACTTTCGAAGTACATTTAAACTGTACTAACGGAGAGTTTAGTAAATGCACTTGAAGTTTCTGGAATTTAGAACCTTTTCTGCATGCTACAATTTTCTGTCGTATTCAAATACAAAGCAGACAGAAATAATATATGTCGGAAGACGCTGTCACGTTGTTGAGTTTAGGGTCATTTTCATTAAGCTCTTTCGAAAGAAACGTTTTCTCTAACTGTCAAACTTTTAACTCTTTGAGCAATCTTAGTAGAAGCTTTTAGCACAAGTATACGGCGAAATTAAATTTAGGTTCGCATTACTGATCAATAAAATAAATTTCTCTTTGCCTAATAGAAAAACTTTATATATAGTTCAGCGCACGATTTCATATAATTACAGATCGAGAAACTAAAGTTATAGATTACTTACGAAACAAAAGAGTTGTGTCAAAATAAATTAAATAAATTAAATATAATTTAATTAAATATTCTAATGTTTTTGATTTGAAATTTTCAGCTTGCCCGTGGCTTATGTTCTTTTCAAACGCGACAAGTCTACACGTGCCAACTTCTGCATTGATATTTTCCCCCAAAACAGCTGAAAGATGTAACGATTCTTTAAATCTTGGAGGTACTTTTTCATTCAAGACAATAAACGGTTTTAAATCATCTCTGAAGGGATCTAGCAATAGGGCTTTTCAGAAATCGCGCATGCGTGGTACTGTGTCCAACAGGTGCAAAACTTACGGTGCGTCATTGCAATTTTCATTTGAATTGTCAGTTGTAACTTTTGCACTTTTGATGAATTAATTCATAAAAATTCTAAGACTTCTTTAAACAGAACGGATTTTTGCGGTTTGATATCGTTTTTTTTTTTCTAACAAAGGTGGGAGTTTTAGGAATAAAAGAGATCTTACGTTGGTCGGTAGTTAGGGCGCTTTGTAGCAATCAGTGTTTGTAAACCACCTGAAACGAGATTCATGGTCTCTTTGAAATTGACGCCTAATTAAGAAAAAGTTGTGACTCGCGCATTTAGATTTAATTCTTTGAAAGCATCAATTCTAAAATTTTCAGCCTCAGTTCGGTTATTGTTGTCGTTAACCTAAAAGTTATCGTTTTAAAAGTCTTTTTCTTGTGTTTAGTTTAAAGTTTATCATTCCAAAAAATTTGCAAGTTTGAAAAGACTTGGTGTTGCTTTTGGCAGCAGAGATGTGTGTATTATGACAAGTAAACATTTAAGGCCTTCGCAGCAAAAACAACAATTGCCACACAAAACTTTACAATAAATTAAATTTGTGAATAAAATTAACTCCCAATAGATAAGCGCTGGCCAAATATCAGCAATGAGAAAGCTATCGCTTGAACAAACGAAATTAAGCAGCAAAACTTTATGATCTGCAACCATTTGTTTTCAGTTTTTTTTTCTTCCCGGAGCACGAATTTTTAAGAGAAAAATTCTGGCTACGGTTTTCGCTTATTCAACACAACAAAGCTCAGAATTATTGAGTATTATAAAAGAAATGAGTGGTAGGCAGTTCGAAAAAAAACTTGCAGCTGCTACCTTTGACAATTTTCCGAACTGTGCAACTGAACACTAATTTCACGTCAGGTGATACAGGCGCATCGCCGCTTCATTCCGTTTTTGATTCAAAAATAACTTCAAAGACATCTTTGTCAAATAAAGAAAGTTGTAGGTAGCTTTGTTTCTGAATAGGGCCGCAACCTAAATATATCTTGTAACATCTTTTTTGGCTCGTACCTCACGCACTGACGACATACAACTGTGACGAACGTGCCAAAAAAAAAGGCCACCACTTCAAGTCGTACTACAACAGAAAATCCGATAGATTTCATCTCAGGGGAAACTTTGTTAAGGAAGAGGAATAGGAAGGAAGCAGTTGGAATAAAACCCCAAAGATGCTATAGAATGTTTCTTTGTTACTTTAGCGACTCGTGCTCGGCACTTCTCGCTCAATTTAACATATTTCTAGATTAAATTATTTTACTAGCTCGACTTATTTTTTTTGTTTTTTCGCTGCCATAATGCATTTTTCTAAAGTGAAAAATGTTGAACAAGATCAAGATAAAGCGGTAACAGATTTAATTTACGATTCAGTTTCTTGAAAAACAGAAAACTGGCCCGCCGACAAAAAATTACCATTTTGATGTTTTGATTAACTCGGACGTGATAAATCTGTGCTCATATTCTGATATTTTCTTTAGATAGTCCTGCGGATTCATTTTACCAAAGTTTGTTTGCGCGGCACTTCATAAAATTGTGAATCTGTCAGAATCGTGTACCGAGTTGTACGCGGTTGATAAAATGCGTGACATCAGAGATTGTATGTGTCAATGGACGTAATGTTTATCGACATCTGAAAGTAAAAATGGTGCAGTTTTCCAAGATACACACAAAAATTGGCGTAACTGAGGACTTCAAACTTTCCAGTTGTTCATCACGAATGTTGCGTCATACACATTAACAGTACACTTCAGGCCTGCAAATTTATAAAACTCGTAACATGGGAAATTTTATGACAAATCACAAATGCTTGCCATTTATAAAAAAGGGTTGAGATCAGTACCACAACATATTCTCGCATTCTAAAGCGATAATTACTCAAGTTCTGTCAATGTAAATCTAGCCACTTTTCTGAACAGGCTATGGTTTTGCAATGCTTAAGAATTGTGTTTAAATAAAAAGATCTAGTTAGCCATTTCGTCCGGAAATAAATGTCTTTAAAACCGAGAAAATAGAATGACGTTTTTGGACAGTTGAGAACATTCAATTTTTTTAGAATTTTAGCGAAAGTTTATGATGCTCTTTTTTATCAATTTATGAGAAACAAGCGTGGGAAAAAATACTCGCAAAACAGCGTCCACTTATGTTTCCAAAATATTCATTTAGAAACCGAAGATAAAATTTCGGAGAGTTTAACTTTGCCTCTGTGGACACACAATACAAACGAAGCGTCGAAAATACTTGGAAAAAAAAACATGCTCTAAAGTTGATCAAATTATAGTTTTATGTGTTTATCGACATGTTTAAATGTTTCAAGAAGAAAGACGAGGAAATATTTCGAAATATCCCCTACGATAGTGAGTCGTCACCTGTTTTGTTCAAAACAATGACATGCTAACTTATTTTCTCCAATACACAATGCCAATTAGTGAACTGAATGTTAGGGTTCCACGCTTTCTATTGTTCCTAAATTTCGTCTCTTTTCATCGAATGCATCAAATTCAGCGCTCATCAAATCCTTGTATTTTGCAAGCCAAGTAATAATGAGCCTTTTTTTATCGGGTTCCTCCCTCGTGTGCGAATGTCATTCTTGATGACGAGGGAAGCGGGGCGTAATGTTTGAACACTCGTCTCGCACGTCGACGCAAATTAAATTGCCCCCAGCCTGACATTTCAACTAAAAAGATCAAGGTAAACAACGACCTTAAATTTGTCTTTGTGATCGTGTTTGAGAGAATTTCGAACAAAGAACTTACAGTTACTATTATATATTCATGCGTATTGATGTCCCCTTCAAAGAAAAGTGTTCACATACTACCAAAAAACTGCGGTACGTCTGACGCTGATATCAAAACACGCCTGTCATTGGTCAGGCGAGAAATATTGTTTATTATTCACTCGAATTTCCCTTGACACTAGAACCACGCGCGGGGAAACTTCACAGTTCTTCAAACGTGTGCCAAAACAGGTTTATATTGTCTTCAATTGGTCAATAGAATGAAATTGACACTTGCTGGATTGTTCCTCACAAATGACCAATCGTACGTCAAATTGAACTCAAATCTCAACCAATCAAGCGCAGTGGAACTATAAATGAAAGATTTGTATGAGAAAGATATCAAGAGAGAATCGTAAAAAGATTTGTTGTGAATTTAACTATACCCATAGAAAATCACAAAAGTGAATATAGTCGAATACGATACAAAAGGCGACGTATTTTTTTTCGTTTCCTATTTTTATTTTAAAGTTCAACTTCGAGTGTTGTTTTAGTTTCAATTTTGAGACAGTTTTATTCATCTTACGACAAGACAAACAAGCGTTTGACTGGCGAAGTAATCTTGTCAAAATAGGAATACGTTAGGTGTAGGAGTAGTTGTGTTCTGGCCTAGAATGTACCAACTTCAAGGCTCCTACGACCAGGAAGTACCGCATATGTATCCTCAGGTATATATACTTTACACTTTTGTTAAATGAAACAAAATTCTAAAATTGTATAAAAAATTTCTAATTTGATTATTTCTTGTTCAGCTAATAGCGACACGGGCAGTACAAAAGGAAAGAAAATCTTACCTGTCAAACGATCACCCAAAGAACGGCAGCAAGCTAACCTTAGATTCGCAAGGTAATATAGATTGGACTTTCTCTTCTTGACTTTCCTTCGTTAAAGCAACATGGTCGGGTATCCTAAAAAGTACGTGATATCACTGTGAGTAAACGTTATCCATGTTCTTGTGTTTTAGAATTGTTTCAAGACTTGAGCCAAATGCAAGACCAATGGATAAGCGAAGGTACAAGACCAAACACACTTGACAAATTTGATTTCCCTTTAAAGAAGAGTTAGAGCCTTCAACCGCAAATGCGTTTAATCCGTGAATTATTGATAGAAAAGTATCACAACACATAAAAGTTTAAGTTGTTACGTTGTGTTGAGAAAGGGCATCAATCTGAGATAACTTTGTTACTAATTTCAGCCCGGCCTTATCCATCCACAAGCACCGATGAACAATTCGTGCCCCAAATGGACAGCGCCAGCACAGGCTCTTCGTCGAAAGAAAGTAAGTCGGAAACAACATAGCAGCTTAAAATATTTCAGCAGTTTAAAAACAGAAACGAAGCTAAACACTTACAACATCAAATTTTAGCGTGTCTCTTCGATTTCTGTGGCAGCTTGTAGAGGTAACAGTGAACCAAGCTATATAGCTTTCTTTCTGATCTATAGGAGAGTATTTTGATCGAAAATTTAATTAAGTAGATTTCTTAGTAAACACACGCCAAGAAGTGAAACATCTTGCAGTAGAACATAAATATAATTACTGCTATCAGTAACATAGTTTTGTAGAACCTAACGGCTGCTCGCCTGAGGCCCTTTTATTTATCACTTTAAAAGCACAAAACTTCAAATATAATAAATTTGGAGCCAGCCAAATGACTATTGGAAAGATCACTCGACATCAAAAGATCCGAATCGATAAATTAAAAAACATCAATGAAACAATTTTCGGGTCCAATTTTATCCCCAAAATGAACTTTAATCACGGTTTTTTTTGCAATATTTATGTATTTTATAGGACTGATTTTCAGTTTATTACAATAATCGACATATACGTATTATGTTGCAGAACAAAAGTGCTGAATTTTGCTTGTTTTTAGAGTCTGCCCCCATCCCATTTTTCAATTATGTAAATAAAGCGTTCTTTTTTGTTTGAGCCATTCAACGCGTTAGTTTTGTTTTGGAAATGAATAGACATTTTTGTCTGAAGGGCTATTTCATCTTTGCAGCCAGTTACGCCATCCGGATTAAGACAGAACCCGCGGAGCAGTCGTGCAAGCAAGATCATTCACCGCGTAGCTCTCTAACTTCAAACATGGATGCTTCCAATGATGCGAGTTCCTACGTAAAAATGATAAGCGATGCTCACAGCTCAAATAACTCGCCTGTCGTGTACACCTGCACACAGCAACCAACCTCATTTCACTGTGTGAAAGGATATAGGCAACTTGCTTACGACACTATGGCAGCGTTCGAGTCAGTTCCTCCGCAAGCATACTCAAACATTAAACAGGAACCTGTGGACTATGCGGCCTGTGATAATCCTTACGAGCAAGGTAATTTCTCGATTTTCGGGGTTTTTTGTTTAGCCAGTTTACACTTTCGAAACAAATCTCGCTTTCGCAATTTTTCGCGATCTTTATTTCCGATTCCACGAACATGTGAAAGCCCACTGCGCTTTTGCCAGCCTCGCAAATAATTCAAAAGTTTTTTCTTTGAAGAGTTAATTTAATTTCTAGAAATAAATGCATACTTCGCGAATGCAAGGGTTCTGAATTCGTGAAAGTGTATCGCTTGCTCTTTCATGTCGGCGTTGGATGCCAAATCTCTAATAGTATTTTCACTACTTTTTTAGTGAGTTTAGCAGGATCTTCATTTAAATTGAAACTTTCCGGACGTTACAACTTATTTCTTAATAACTGTTTTTGCGAGGTCTTTATCGAAATTAATACAATTCTAAATTCTATTTTTTGAACCCATTAACACAAAAACACGAACATGCAGTGGTGACAAGTTGTGAGTCTAATTTTTGTACGACGTGCAGTGAGCCGCGCTGTTCGAAAACACTATTTGAAGTAAAGCAAACGAGAATTTCTTTTTGTTAGCTTAAATATCAAAGATTTAGAAAACTAAAAAGTTACGTTTACTTTTTTGTAATAGTTTATTTTTTTCTTTATTGTATTTTTTTTGCTGATTGACTGAGCAGAAATGATTTCGTCAGCAGAACACATGAAAAGCTTGTCGGTTTTTCATCAGGCTCATCAACAGGTCGAATGTTACGGCCTTCAACCAAACTCAACAGAAGGTACGTTTTTTCATTTAGAACGTCATTGGCGCATTGTTTTTTCATTCTAATTAGACATTTTGATAGCATGGATTCATGAATATGTATACTTTTGATTTTATGATAGAAATTTCGAAATTAATTTTAATTGTAATGGAGTGAGCTAAGCACAATATCTCAAATTTGGCCGGCAGATGTTTTTAGAAAGATTTTCTTCCAAAGGGGTTTAATATTTTCGTTAGCAAACAGAAAGAAAAAGTATGACAGGTTCTGACCAGATGCCACAATTTTTTTTATGTCCCTCTTATTTTGGTCTTAAAATTCTACTCTTAGTTTCCATGTAATAGTTCCAAGAAACATTTAAATCGCTTTCGAGTTTTTGGTTTTCGTGGCTTCTGTTATACGGTGTTATACCACTGACTGGGCTTAAGTCGAAAAATTACTTGTTAATTCATTTTCAGCCAGTCTTAAACTTTTATTAATGTCAACAACAATTCAATCCCTCGCTTTTTCTGTCTCAGTTTTTTAGTTGTTGAAGAATACACACAACTACCCCCCATTGATCATCAAACTCTTTGTCGATTTTCTGTTACAAAAATCCGCTCCTGCTTTTCAGATTTCGCGCACACCAAGGTTTTGTGTTTGCAGTTTGTATTTTCTAATTAAATTATACAAAGACTGAGCTTCATTTAGAAGACATTTTACGCCGCCTTATAGACCTGTGAATTATAAGCCGTTCTAAACTTTTTAAAATTAGTCGAGTTTTAGGAGAGTCATTTGCATCGTATTGTCAGAGATAATTCAATTTTCTTTGAGTATGAGCACACGGTTATAAAACTGTAAGATCCATATTGTTTGTGGCAGGTGCGAGACCAAATTGAATGGGATAAATTTCACCTGATTAGCCTTTTAAACTATTTCCCTTGAAAAGGCCTTTTCAATACCCAAAAAAGAACTTTCACTTCAAGCCAAAAATTACGTTCAAAACTATTCTATATGGGAATTTAATTTTAGGCACGCACGATTAGTTCAATGCCTTGGGTGAGTTTCTAAACTACTCTGTCCCTGTTCCAATCTGCAGTACACTAAACAGAAACCTTTAGAATAAAAATGCACGCGGTAAATCCCACTCATTTGCTGCAATGCTGAAAGGAGTTATTTTTGGGTGAGAAATACACTTGAAATCTTGTGTTTCCTGTTGCTAGATTTCTGTTCACTGACATTTTGTTTTTGAGAAGCTAGTAATATCTTTTGGAGTCTGCTTGGCTGTTGAATGACGTAAGTCATTTATAAAGACAGTCCTGAAAAGGTAAACAACCCAAAGAGAAATTTTCTAAAGAGCAAGCCCAATCTGTTGAAAAAAGCTTTTAAAAATTTTATTAGAGTTCAAGAAAATCAAGCGTTGATTGAACTTTCTTAAATATACTTGTTTTACGTTTGAAAAGCTCGCTATATTTTCAAAGCAACACAGAGACGCTAACTAACTAAATGTAATTAGTTTTGGCGACAAATTTTTGTATAAATTGATCTCTTGACTAAATTTATGGCCTTTCTTGTATGCTCATTTTTCTTTAGATGGTTTTTTAAAATTATTTTTTTGTTCCTTTTCGATTACAATTTTTTGTATAATATACGAGCATATATTTTGTAAATAACGGCAGCCAGTTAGCACAAACCTGCCACTACCTTCTCTCAAATGTTCACGATTTTCATACTGAATAAACTAGCTATGAAAAAAGAAAAGGGGAAACAAACACTCTGCTTCAGAAAGGAAATTTTATTCCATTAATCTTTTATTTTGAAAAAAAAATCAAATTTTAGCTCAAGTATTTTCAGGGCATGCATGCAGTTATCATTTAGAAGACAAAGAAGGAATGGGAATAAGTTTTACCACAAACTGAATACTTCGTTAGTCTTATGCTGTAATTTGCATGTCTTTCGATTAACCACATACGATAGGAGACGCGACCAACACTCTTCACTACACACTAAACGTTTAAAGACAAGAAGCATAAACTCGCGTGTTCTTCTGAGCTTCAATTAACGTTTTTCCCTCATGCACATGTTAAAGCCATCACAGAACCAGTTAAATGGCAAAATGCCTAATTTCTCAACATAACTTAGCTCATTTCCTTCCGTTTTGGAGCCAAACTGTGTTTCAAACAACATTATGCTCTAAAGAGTAGAAATTATCAGAGTTCCCCGTCTACCTTCTTCGATGGTGCGATTCTAGTGTTTCACACTTGAGTTATCATTGCCAATATACCGGTAAGGACTTCCAAAACGAAATTTCCAGTAGCGAAAACCTTTGCTTGAAATAACATTGAATCCTGAGCAAAAATTCAACGTTATTTTCATTTTCATCGCAAGGTTATTCTTCTCTAATTAACTACCCCGCACTTTTGTCTGGCCTTCGAAGCATTTCTTCCTTCGACCATATTTTTTTGTTTGAACTCTGAACACTGAGCGGACTACGGCTTTTAAATATCGTCACGGCAAGTTTGCCCTTGTTTTAAGACGATTTTATCAGAAAACCCTGTGTTGTCCAAACTCTTTAACACCGAATCTTTGAAATATCGGGAAGATACAACTGAAATTTATAGTAAAGGACAGGATATTTACAATGGCAAACGGGAAACGGGTTGTCAACAAGAAAAGGCGGAAACGATAAACGAGTTAAGAGTATATACTTTAAAACACTCACGAAGGGGAAACAAGTTAATATTCTAACCCGTACAAAAGAAGATGGCTTTTATAAGTATGTATGTATGTGAAGTGAGTGTTTTTTCTTGAGTTTAGTGGATTCCCTTTTCCCAAAAGAGGACAATGTTACTATACTTGCACATTTTAGGCACGAATGTCCTTATCTCTCTTTCTTTATTTTCGCCTTACAATTTCCTTTTCCTCTTCCTCTGCACTTGTTCAACGAAGGAATTTAAATTTACGTGACATTATATTTGAATCGTTGTCATTAGAAACTCAAATACGTTTATTTCTAGGTTACGGAGATGCTTTAACATGTAGAATTCGGCGCAGAGTCCGACATGCGGGCTTTAGTTAAGATGGCAAAACATGACTGGCGTCTGTTGTTTGATCGCGAATTAATCAATTACTTTCAGCTCAAAAAGACTCGCTTCTTTTGAAAAAGGAATACTTTAACTGCTGAAAAACTGATGTTCAACAAATATTTTGTCCAATTCATTCTTCTTTACAGTTTTTCTTATTTACAGCGGGAGGTAATTGAAGAATATTCGAAGCGAGTTGTGTTTAGAAAAGCTAATTCGTTGTAGAAAACTTAATTCTTAGTAATTACCCAGGCGTGTTGCCGCAAAATTAATACTTGTGATTCTTTCTACATCGAAAAAGACCGGACATATACAACCGAGCATTTTGTCAACTAGACCATTTAATCCTGTGGACTTCTCTCCCGGTTGTAATTAAAAAGATATTCCTTTGAATGACTTGACGATTTCGTGCGTTTAAGAAGTAATCTCACTGTCTAATGATATGCAGATTTTGGACTTTTTGAAAGAGTTCATGAAAATTCGCGCCTCGGAAAAAGAAATACTAGACAAACTAGGTTTGAATCTTCTAATATTCTGTAATAGCTCTGTTTTTTTCTGCCAACAGTTCAGTATATAGATAACTTGTTAGTATTTGTAATGTGAAGTAAAACTCACAGCAAAAGTAAAATTGAACAAAGGATTCGTTAAATCCCGCCTAAACTCAAATAAAATCATTTCCAATGCCCTGTATTAGAAACTTAATGTCATTAATACTAGTTGCCTCAGTATTTCTGTTTTTTTTACAGCCAGCTCCGTGTACGACCCAAACTTGCACTCGTTCTATGACGAGCCGCTCCCGTATGTAGACAGATACAAGGATTACCAGAAGGAATACAAAGACTATCGCGAGTACAAGGACCAGAAAGATTTTTTCAAGGACTACAGAAATGGTCATGGTAAGATAATGTTTGGAATTTTCCTTGCGTTTACTAAAGATAAGTTTAATATTTTGAAAATATTTCAAAATGTGCCTTTCTAATGGCTGTACTACTTGTCAATCTTTCGCTGTTTTTTGCGATTTTTATCTTTTTCGTGTTGTTTGTCGTTGTTCGCTGAAGATAAAATAAAGATTTTTGTTTCAGCTGCGTCGTTATCGCCTCGAAAGCAAGTGTTTTCATGTTTTAGGGCTCGTCATAAAGACTTTTCTACAACAAATCTTTTGAACTAAGCCCGGCAGGGCTAACTTTGAACGCGTTTTGTTAGTCTAAATAATGTAAGCATAATTTTACGTCGAAAGTTTGCCTGGTTTTGACGTAAAATCTGTAGAAAATCGACAGATTTACAACAAAGAGTTTTCCTCGAAACGGGTTTCTATCAAGCGATATTTGCACACGTACTTGAAACAGCGGAAGGAACTGTTGTTGCAGATTATTGCAACTTTTTACTTCGCTTCAAGTTTGTGATACGAGCATTTAGCTAGTGTTCGTGAAAATACTGTATATTTAGAACAAGATTGCGGTGTTGCTCTTTTGATGCTGTGGGTTATCGGCTTTTGTAACTGAAATTGTTAAAGGGTTAGTTTATGGCGTACGCACTTATTTCTCTGAATAAATCCCCTGACGGCAGCTGTTATGGTTTCATGGCGAAAAGCGGTGCTGTACTGAAGAAAAGCCGCCAAACTGTCTCTGGCGATTTTAATAACAAGAATTGAGAACTCCGGTGTCCTTGAGTTTTCTTGATAAGGTTTTCTCGGTGCTTTGTCTGTAAAAGCTTTCATTTATATACGATTCTTTTACTGATAGGTGCATGCTTCGCGTTAAAAGCTTTTCTGAGCGCATAGCCTATTAAAGGAAACACCTTAATTGATTTTCCCAAACAGTAAGCCGCCATATCGATAAACTTAAAGAGATACGAAAAACGAACGCGATATATATCACAGTTGTCAAGCACAATCTTCCATTACACCGCCATTAAACAAAAGTGACTTCTTCCGAAGCAGTTTGCTCGAATTATGAATTTTCCAGCTCGCCAACATGATAACGATTCGAAGCGAATGACCCATCAGCTTAAAAATTCCAGAATCTGTGTCGTTAAAAGTTTGGTTAAAGGATGACTATTTTATCATTGTCTAACTAATCGTCAATTAAATGCAGGAAGTTTTTGTACAGATATTCTCATCAACGCCGAGCGAAATTCATATCACAGTGAGCGGTGCGAAAAATCCTTTTTAAACGACATTAACACAGGATTAACTGAGACGAGCCGTTGTTTCAAGAAGCTTCCCGGATGTTGGAAAAAAAGTAACTTAAAGTTTAAAAAGATAATGTCAAATAAACAAAAAGTAAAAACCTGTTCTTGTCGCCAAAATGTTGAAAGGGAAATTTTTATATCTATTTGATGAAAAACAAATTTTGGAAATTACTGCTGTTTGGCAAAACGTTATTAAAAACGAAACTCGATTCCGTTTTGCGCTACGTATACAACTGATGTATAAAATTTTCTTTAATAATAAAACACAATGAATTCGGCTCGATGTGAAATCTAATTAAGTTTTTGTGATTGCAATATTTAAGATCCTATATTTCAGAGATTCAATGGTCGAGACCCAACATATATGCTGTGGCAATTTTCAATCACCTCTTTATCAAAACCAAGCAGATCAGGTAATTCGAGGAAAATTTATTACTCTAGAAAACTTCTGTAGTTTGGGTCAAAACCCCGAGTTAGCGTATTATTCCATTAATTAATGGTTGACAAAAACAAGGGCGTCATCTGCTATTTTTCCCCTTCGCTTATTAGATCGATTGGAGATCTTTTGAATTTCAATGCCTCAATCTAAGAACCTATTTCGCATTAAGTGTCCTTTGTTGAATCGCGTAATGTTGTTTATTCACAATTAAACACGGTTTATAGTGCAGTGACCAAAGATGTTGAATCAGATAAGTTGCAAAACATTGAACTTTAACGCGTTACTTCTATTCTAAGCCTTGGACAGGTGGATTTTTGCGAATTTCGCCAAAATCTTAATTAAAAAACAAAATGCGAATGTTCAATGGAATGCTAGCCTATTAATTCTCACCACGAAACATAAACTTTTATTCAATGGCAGTGTTGAGAATAAACAATATAATCTCAAAAGTATTTCATATGAATAGAAAGACATCTGACGCAAACCTGTTTGTTCTCAACCGATCTTGTTGTTTCAGTGAATTGTCCCGTGACGAACCCTAGCCAAACAAGCTACGCTGTAAAATCACATATTTCTACCAAAGTTGTAAAATGATTATTCCTCTTTCAAGCGAAGTAGTCACTTCCTTTAAAAAGTTTCTTGCTTTACTCCGGGGGTTTTGAGCAAGCATCACACTTCAATGAGTTGAAAAGAAGATTTTAATGAGATTCAACAGGCGAAGTTGCTAAAAAACAGCAAGCCCGTGTAATTGCAACTTTTTGGTTTGTTCGAATCAGTATTGAATTACGGTTTCATTGTTCGAGCGCTTTCAAAAGCAACTAAATTCACTTTCTTTCACCCTTTGCTCGGTTTAAATGACATTATTCGTTAACGTTGTTAAAGACAAAAAAAGGAATGACATGCTTGTAGAGTGTAAAAAATCGAGTTCTGCGTTAGTATACTGTCAGTTAATGGATTTATTTTTCTTTCTAGCTTTGGCTTTCTCTTGCATATTAAAGAAATTAACACAACAACTCACAAGGAAAATTATCCGAAACTTTCTAATATCCTCACACTTTCTAGATTTTATCATAAAGAAAATACCCAAAGTCTTAACACATACACATTTTATTTCATCATCAAACCATATCGCGCCAAAACTACGGCTCGTTTCAACTTTGTATCCTTTAAACAGTTATAACATTTTTTGATAATTAATGCATCTTTCTGTCATGAACTTTGATTATCTTCACGCTTCCTGTGACCATGGAACATTCTCATTCGTACAAATAAAGTTTTGTGGAAGCCTGTCATCAGTTAACTGTAAAGTCGCTCAGTCTCTTTAGATTGCTTGGAGTTATTCGAAATGTGTACGCTAAGAACAAAAAGATATGAACAACTTTATAAGAACGAGGCTCAGATTGGCCAAAATTTAAGAACAATTCAAGAACAAGTTGAGGCTCGTGGCTCAGATTGAGCAATCTTTTTAGCTTTACAAAAAATGATTCGCAGTTTTTTTTTTTCTTTTAGTGATCATTACCATTGCTTCAAATTAAACACTACTCTGAAGGTTGTTCCTTATACAACCGCTGTAAACAAGCGTATATACAGCATAGAATACACCCGCAAAGCAATCCGTTTTCAAATACATATATTGCAGTACCTTGGACTTTTTTTCGATTTAAACCACATGCATAGAAATAAGAACAAACTCAGAACAACTTGAGGCTCGAATCGCCAAAAAATTAAGAACAATGAGCCTCGGCCAAATTTACTGGTTCTTATTAAAAAGCGTGTAACTAAGTTAGCAACTCATGTTAACACGTTAAATTTGATAGAAAATGGCTGTTTGTCATGAGGAAAAGCGCGTTTCAAAATGGTCTTTATCAAGTGGAAAGAAGCAAAAAAAAATGCACACCTCCATTCAATGAACTCAAGATGTGTCGAGATTTAAGATTTGTTTGCTAAAAACTGTTTTCGTTCTGTATATACTTTTTAATGAAAAGAAAATAAGAAGCGAGGACACATAATCGACGTTAAAATATAAAATGTATATATATTTTTAAAAAAAATCTTGCCAGGATGAGAGAAAAAAACTCTTGCCAAAGTTGTTTATCAACATCTAACTTCTTCTTACATAACACGTACAAAATAAGACGTTTGGTAATGAGAAAACAATAATTGATCAAAACCAAGTAGTCTGTGGGTGATGAAAAGAATAATTCTCCCAAACTTGTTCATTGAAAAGAATGGGCTCTTGTTGGGAAGAAATTTACCAGTACAACTGGGACTGCCGGAAAGGACTGCGCGATTTTATATTTTACAAATATAAGAACAATTTACCATTCCCCAGCCTGCTCGGTCAAAATTTACATTCCAATCTTTTTCTGATTAAAAAGCATACTTAGACGTGGAAATCTTATTTGGTTATTTGAATTTCGAGTTTACTGATGACAACAGTTTTAATCCAAAAAATAAGCTTGATAGGGACTTTAAGAACAACGAGGCTTAAACTGGCCAGAATCTAAGAATAAATTACGAACGGCTCGGATTCGATAGCTTTTTTTTTAAATTTTACTGAGCAACTTAACAATACCGAACGAAAATATAAAACTAAAATTAAACTTGCATGGCTCTGAACCTAGTTCTTTATACAATTCTCAAATACACATTCATGTATTGCAACATGCACTTTTAGGTTAGTTTTTGTTCGATTTAAACCGCAACTAGAAGTCAAAACAATTTAAGAACAATTCAAGATATCCAGAAAATTAAGAATTAACAATGAACCAAGGCCAAACTTACTGGTTCTTCAAGAATAAGGAGTGCAAGTATAAAAAAAACGAGTACCGAGATTCAAAGAAATTAATTTCTGGACGACGTCTTTGAAACAACTAGCAACACTATGAAAATATGTGGAAAACCTGCTAAAAAGATTCTAAATCTGTGAATAAAGCTTAAAGAATTCGATCCTCTACAATTTCAAAGTATTGAAATCCTTTCTGTAGCTATATTATACTGACGTTTTTTATCGTTATAGTTTAGATGAAAATGGATATACTAAATAATAAGCCTACTGATATTTAGTTGTTGCTTGTAAATGTAAATATTATTATTGATATTACATTTCTTAGTGGTGGTGGTATAAAGTATGGTTTTTTGAGAAGAAAAACGTTACAATTTCCTTGTTTGATTCCTTTCAGCAAATCCCGAATTCAAGACGCCACATGAAATGACTTTTCCAGAAAACAGAACATTCCAGAGACGAGGGTCGCTCCAGCTTTGGCAATTTCTCGTCGCTCTCCTCGACGAACCCGACTGCTCGTCTTTTATTGCATGGACAGGGAGAGGAATGGAATTCAAACTAATCGATCCTGAAGAGGTGGCACGAAGATGGGGGATACAGAAAAACCGACCCGCTATGAACTATGACAAACTCAGCCGGTCGCTTCGGTACTATTATGAGAAAGGTATTATGCAAAAAGTGGCTGGAGAGCGATACGTCTATAAGTTTGTTTGCAGTCCCGAGGCTCTATTCAGTATGGCATTTCCTGACTCACAGAAACCTTATATCAAACCCGAGTGTAGAGAAGCAAAGCCCGTCAGTATTACGTCACACGCGCCCCACAACGCACCGCAGCTCGTTAGCATGCCCAAAGACCCGTATCCAAAAACCCATTTCCCACCGCAGCACTTTCATAACCACGCTCACACTATGAACACAACTGGTTCAACGAACTGCTATCAAGCTGAATGGGACTTAGATACAACATGTGTCTATTGAGTGACTTTCAGCGTTCATGTACATTATACTCAAGGCTATAGTTAAAGATTATAATAGTCGAGTTTATGCTGACGTCATTGTTTACGTTCTGCTTCATTAGCGTACAACTTCAGTCAAAGAAAGAACGTAGAAAAACAAAAAAACTGACCTTAAACTTGAGAATGCTTATCAAAAAAAAAACGAGTAACCGAGCTTTCCGTAGACAAGAACGATAAAAAACCGTACATTCCTTCTATTTTTAAAACCACACCATGACAAGATTACTCAGCATAGCAATCTCACATTTCAGAGAAAGTTTGTTTTGCAGAAACATTTCTTTTATATTTAGAAACTTTGTTTCTGTAGTTGAGTTGGAAAGAAGAGTGCGTATGCTAATGAGACAAAAATGTAAACAAAAACTCGCTTAGAGATTTCAAGGGTTCATGACTTCCTCGAGTTTACAGTATCTTCAGAAAAGTTCAAATAGCGTCGTTAGTTTGTTCTAAGCTGTTATTTTGGTGACAAACTGGTTGCTGTAATTAAAACGAGTTAGTATAGTTTATTGATGGCTAGTTGTACAAAACATTGAACTCGATTTCTGTTCATTTTTTCATTGCCATCGCTTTGATTTTAAAATCATCTGACGGTTTTGTTATCTTCATATTGAGATGTTCCTTTGAAGCAACAAGTTTGCGATTGATGTTTTACAGTTTAGAACTTTACAAGACTGTTCTCACATAAAACAGTTATGGTGCCAATGATTTGCCAGAAGTATATTTTACGAGCTCTGGTTCATAACTGGGGTAAAAGAAATCAGTACTATAGGTTTTGCCGTGTTTTCTTTCCAACAACCTTACAACTAATTTTCATTTATTTTAGTAGATACGTAACCGACTCACTTTTTTTAAACTTAGAAACTTGACAGAGAGTTTTAGACCTAAGACGAAGAGTTATAAAGAAATAGACTTTTTTGACCGAGGCCTTCCTTTCGTGGCGAGAGAGAAATATCAGCATAGGTCATTTTGCTTTCGTTTGACGGGTAAAGGCTATCGTTCATTAGCATGACTATTATTTTGTTGAATATATATATTTTTTGTCAAGAAAAATTTCCATTCCAGCAGAGATACAAAGCCGGGGAAGAAAACGAAACGCGAATCTGTTACGATATTTGTATTCTAAGAACCAGTGGAAGGGGTTTTACAAAGACTGGATTAGGCGATTCCCCGAGAAAGAATGCCGTGAAAGAATTTAATTTGAAGTGTGGAAACTTATAATATAGTTACATCAGATACAATATATTGTTTGAGAAAAATGTTGGTCTGATTAGTAAAAGAGTGTTTGTTAAGTTATTTGGCCTAGAAAATGACAAAATTTTTAAGAAAGCAAAAAAAAAAGTTCGAAGAATGCTGATTTCCGTTCAGTCATCGCATGCCAAATCTTACAAGAAATTGGGGCTTTGATTTACATTTCAGTCTGGTTGGAGCATTTTTTTTTGTTTTATTTTTTTGCTGATCAGACCAAACGTTTTCTCACCTGCGTGAAAAACTGAATCCCTGAAAGCTTATTTTATATGAGCCATTTTCAATGAATAAAATGCTAAATATTAAAGTATATACAGATTTATTTATCAGCACGTGTATTATAAAACAACAATAAAGATAAAGTTGTTACAAAGGATATAAAAACATCGTAAATGTAAAGTATTGTTTATAATGTGTAAAATACCTTTGAATTACGTCTCGCGTTGACTAAAATTTGTAATATTTGACACAAATCTGAATTAAAGAAAACATGAAAAGTGGTTCGATAGAAATTAAAAATTACGCGTTTGTAGTTTTCCTAATACAGTGTTGTTGACTTTCAAGTCAATATAGAATATGTTTTGTTCGGCTGTGTTTTCCTGTCTGTCTGTCTATTTATTTATTTACCTGGTTGTCTGTTTGTCTGTCTTTCTGTATGCCTGTCCGTCTTTCTGTCTATCGTCTGTCTGTCTGTCTCACTGCCTGTCAATCAATCAATCTGTCTCTTTGTTCGAGCCTGTTTTCCAAGATCATTATAAAAAAGTTCGGACTAAAAACTTTCGGAC
>JANVCF010101102.1:0-12254 GCA_025388745.1 Hydrozoanthus gracilis
AAAAAGCATATAAACAGTTTCAGTTTCAAAAGTTCTAAAACCCCTACAAATGTGTGTTTTTTGATATACTAAAACTTTAATTCTGTTTGACTATACAAGTGATGAATAATAGCAACTAAAGTAAAAACAACAACAAAGGGTAAAAACAGCTTCAGTAGTTCTAAAACCCGTATAAATGCGTGTTTTTGAATACAAAAACTGTAGTTATGTTTGATTATTTACAATGTTTGACTATTTTGTAATATTATGTTGAGTGTTGTGTCGTTAGGCTGTCACTACTCCGATAGTACGAGTTTATTACTTTGTTCAAGAGTGTGTTTGTGTTACTAGGGACGTATCATCATTGTCGATCGCTTTAAAGAGAGGTCACCCTTCCAGTGGCGCCAGTTCATCCCTTTGTAGTCCTGTTTATTAACCAGGTACCGACCGTTGAGGTTGGAGTCATGGCAGCTCTTGTACCACCAGGCGCCTGTCCTGATCTGAGCACAGTTACTACTCCACTGATCGTTGTCCCGGTCTTTAGTGGTAAAGAACATCCCGTTATGCTTAGCTAACGAGTCACCCGCTGTACCTGAGTAGGAGCCCACGGTCAGTTGGTATTTGTTACTTTCATCATCCACTCTAAAACTACCATAATTGGCGTACGCTGTATTCCCGTTCCAGTCCTCAAGATCCACTCGAAGGTTCATGGTCCTGCTAGCAGTTAACCGATGAATTTTGTCGTTCCCCATCCAGAATTCACCACTCAGCGAACTAAACCCGTTCTTGTACTCTGTCCACCCAAGGTAAAAATCAACGGACCCATCCCTCCTCCGTTGTATCACTGTCCACCCCCCTCCATCAGTGTCCATGTCACAGAACACGTTAAACGGTCCTCGTCCGTCAGGGTCGATGGTGTAAACTCCAGAACTCAGTTCGCCAGATGTTCTGAGGGCTTTACAGTCTTAGGAGAAAATAGTGTTCATGAAATTGTAAATAATTACAACATAAAAAATCCTTTTTGTAAGTAGCGGCAACAAAAAGTAAAATTACACAAGCTAGGGTCGGTCGGAGGACCAGAAACTTTATCAGAATTTTGCAACTGAGCTTTTGTTTTCGAGAAATTTAGGAAAACCTAAATTAGCGCTCACGGGCCTTCGGGGCACTTCGGCTCGACATCGCGGTTGCCTTATTTGACCTGTAAAGTTTAGCTTTTTTTCAGAGTGCTGTACCGTTGCTGCAAGTACGTAAAATTAAACAGAAAAAATATTATGACCAAATGGTTTTGGTTTTAAAATTTTTACAATATTCTTGTTGTTAAAGGAACTATTTAATTTTGTGGGAAATGTCAGCTCCATAGAATTAAGCACTTGCATGTACGCGAGAGTCAAAGTTGATGGACTTTTCATTGAAATTACCAGGCTCCGAAGGCCCGTGAGCGCTAATTTAGGTTTTCCTAAATTTCTCGAAAACGGAAGCTCAGTTGCAAGTTTAAGTGTGATTTCTAAAATGAGTTCACCAAAGGGGCTCTCCAGCCAAAATATAAAGAAATCCGGAATTTGACGTTTGTTCACAAGTATTTGATTTTCTCAGTCAGCGGCTCTTAATATGTTAATAATCATTTAATTCACCTATTTTATCAAAACTCTACCAGGTCGCAAGGGAATTCTATTTTTTCGCCAGGTTGACCAAAATTTGCTCATTTGTTTTCAACAACTGACCAGGGCCAAGGTTGGTCAAAAATTGTTTCAATATGGAATTCAGGTTGGTCAAAAGATGACTTGTCAGTTGGATGCAGTTTCAATATCATTAGATTTGCGAGACCTTCAATGACAAATCGCGGTATTTTGCGATTCAAAATTCAAAATTTCTTTCAGCGTTTGATAATTTTTCGCTCACTAGTCAGTGGGAGGCGTTTTCAAACGGTCAGTGTTCAGTGCTTCAGAAAAAAGACACAATGCAATGCAGATTATCGTTTCAAAAATATTGTTTAATTTAGATAAAAAACGTCATATTTTTTCATAGCCTATGTTAAAATGAATCAGGATTAAAGACAAAAACTTCGAGTAAAAAACTATTTCAGAATCACAGGTTTAGTGAGCGAATAAAGCTAAAAGTACAAAAGTAAAAATTCTCTGCCGTTTGTGCGCAGGACTGTTTGATACTAAGTTTTGTTTAGCACGAACTCCTCTGAAGATGCTTTGAGAAGTAGGTCTGCATTTTGGATTGTTTCTGAAGGTGCGTTTTCAGCTGCAAGGGGAATCGAGGAATCTGTCGACCAATCGTCAACCACCTTTCCTTTGACATTAAAAGCTCCCCTTTGTTCAAACTTTTTTCATTTGAATACTGCCTGAACGTATTCCGTGAAACCTTTGTAGCTTTTTGGTGCCGTTTAGTTTTGTTGTTTTTGTTGCTGTTTTAATCTGTCTTTTTATCTCTGGAAAAGAAGCCGTTTCTTCGACAGCTGGGGGAGGTCGTACTACGCATGAGCAGACAGTAATGCGCAAGCATGAGTTGTGTCATACTTGCGGCCAGCTATGTAGATCACGAGTTTTGCCTTAGACCAATAGGAAAGAAAGAAAAACGCCATCGAATGACAGATAACACAGCTTATTGGTGCCTTAGATTGATTCTGTTTGTTTCTTTCTTTTAGTTTTTATCTTAAAAGACTGAAGATATAAAACGAGGTTATCAGTGTTCGTAGGTATTAACATAAAACGTCTCTGAGTTTTGAAAAAACGGGGCCGACAGTTGGTGGTGTTCAAAAGAGGAGATTATAGCCGTGATCAACTCGAGCTCGATGTAGTGGAAATCGAAAGAAAGAATTGATAGACTTCGGGGGTTTGTTTCATGTTCTTTATCAAAAAGGATCAGCTTTGGTCATCCCTTCGCTTTCTCAGGTTTTCAAAACCAGCAGTTTTTCAGACATTCATTATATGACAATTTTTTGGCTAGAACAATTTTCATGAGCCATTTAGTAATTGAAGGCTTATATTTCTGAGGTGTAACTGTGACAAAACTTGTTTCCCCCCTTTTTTACAAAATTTTGATTTATAAAAGTAACCAGCATCTTACCTGTTCCATAAATATTGCAGCTCTTTCCGTTCCAAGCCCCGGGGCAGGTGCATTTGTAGTCATTCACCAGATCTGTACACGTTCCTCCGTTTTTGCAAGGACTTGTGGCACACTCGTCAATATCTATCGTCGAAAAGATAAAGAGCTCTACATAATTACAACGCTAAACCAACAGACTTCTCTCACTTATCAAAACAAAAGCGCTCTTCAGGGAGGCCATTTACTTTAGAGAAAGTCAATCAATTAAGCTAATCGAGTCTGGAAGTTCTTTGCCTCATCCACAAAAAGTTTTTTTTGCTAGCGACTTATAATGACAGTATGCTATAGTTAACAACTTCTCTGAATACTAATCTCCACGACTATGGAAATCAGTCTTACTAAGGAACCTGTAGCTATTTTTTTTATCAATGCACCTTCCACTATTCTGACGTAGATTCGAGTACTAATCTTTAATGTCTTTAAGGAAAGCGTACTTTCAATATCTGTAACTATCGAAAGTCTTCACAATGAGAGACAGTTCCACTTAATATTTTAATAGTCTAAAGATATTTTTCCTAATTTTTAAAGGGCTTAAAAGCTGAAACAACGTACTTGTCTGACAATGGACTCCAGTGAATCCTGGCTGACAGTTGCATGTGTATCCGTTCACTCCATCAGCACATGTTCCACCATTTTGACATGGGTTGGAAGAACACTCGTCGATATCTTGAGAAAAGTTGAAAACAATTTTAAATTAAGTTAAATTTAATTGTTATACAAATAGAAAAATCAAAATTTGCTATTATCAGGTTGACACGAAAAAACAATCTTGCACCTGTTTGACAGTAGCGTCCCGTATAACCAGCTGCACAAACACAGATGAAATCGTCGTCTTCATATCGTGGCAGACAAGTTGCTCTGTTTCTGCACGGGTTTTTAAAGCAATGGTTCTGCAAAAATATAAAGAGTACGGAGGTATAAGTTTGAAATGGTATCAGTGATGTTCTTTAAGCGACTTGTGTTGAGACAAGGTATATAGGTTAAGTTTTTTGGGCTGCATTGGAACTTGTACTAGATCGATCGCCTCCTAAAAACTTCAGGAAAACATTTAAAGATTGCTCTTGGCTGGTCGTATTGGGGTTGCGAATGGTGTCTAGTCGAAAAATGAAAGTCTTAGCAAGTTGCGGCTAGAAATCTTGTCATTGTTTTTGGTCATGTTTCCGGCGAGTTCTCGTTTTTTCCCCTTCCTCCGTCTCGCAGTCTCGAAATTTCTCACAAAATGACTGGCATTCCCAGCATTTCTAGCAGAGTTTGAAACTTTAATTCTCGTATTATTCATTGCTTTTTAAAGTCTGAGGCTCGGATTTTAAAATTAAAAAACACCAACTAAGTTTTACTTCTGGAAATTAAACGGCGTAATTCTTCATAAAGCGTTAAAAGTGGAACAAACAAACTTCAGAAGGTAACGGAGTACTCACCATTATGCTGTAGTGGTGGAAGTCTTTGCTGGGCACAAACTCGGAGGACTTGGTGTACTTATCAGTGGACAGTAGCTCACAGACGAAGTGACTATAGTTGTCCGGGCGGATGGCAATATTAAAAGAGAAACACGAGTAGTGATTGACACAAGCTAAGGCGCAATCTTCCAATTTATGAACCTTCATAAGTTCCAGCTGTGAAGTAAAAACCATTATTGAGGTTACTAACTGACAGAATTACCTTGTTTCAAGTGAGGTGCTGCGTAAACCGGAGAGCTTCCTTGTAAATATGAAAATTTTATCCAGTTCATGACTAATTAAGTTAGATATTGTTTCAATAAAAGAATAAAACAGCTATGGCGATTAGCTGAACACAAGAAGAGCTTTGAGAACTCTAATTTTCGAGTGTTTGCTACGTCATAGCGTTTTCTACATTGCCTAGAAACACAACCGACACTGTTTTAATCGTTCTAAAAAACAATCTCTCAAGTCCACACAGGAAAACATCACTTAACTGTAATTTTATTGTTACGTCGTACCGTGACTTCTGTTCAGTTATATAAAACGAAACCATAACCGCTGAGAGTGCGCGCTATTTCGGACTTTTTTCTAGCTTTTATTACAGACTAACAAATATCAAAGTGCGCGGGTTAAATACAAAAACTTTTTTAGACAGTAATTCAAGTCTAGATCTTTACAGATTTGCAGATAAGTTGAGGAATAATAAAAATTATTTAAATATTTACTTGTTTAAATAATTTTGTCCATTTGGTTTCGATTAGTGAATCAGCAACAAAAACCACAAGTCAACCTGCAACACAGTCGTTGTCACCGAAGTATTTTTTTGTAAAACCATCAAAAGTCTTCGTGAATGACTCTGTTTGTAATCCAAACCTGTAAAATGCCTCTCATTTCAAAACTCTTTTAAAAACTCTTTGAAAAACATTTTTTTGGTGATTCGGGTTTCGGTTATTTAGTTTAATAATTGCTTCTATCCGTTTTCTTTTCTCAGTTTGCCAGCATGTTTTATTTATTTTATTTTATCAATTTACAAAATTCGCCTCAGGAGCAAGGATTAACCAAGAGAGCACAGCTGAAATAACGGGTTCCATAGCTAACAAATTAAGACTGTCTTTGTGTGTTTTCTTATTTAAAAAATATCCCCTTAAAATGTTTTACTCGAGCTCATTAGAATTGCTTTCCTCCTTTGAGAACACTGATAATTTTTTTAATAGAACAACAACAATACGGATTAAATCCTGCTTTAACAGGTAAATTTTGCTCAGACTCGACTTCAATTTCCCGACTTCATCAATTGTACAAATTTCTGAAAGTAGTAAGCGGAAACTGCCAAACCCCTATATAAATAGAAAATCGGACGAGAAAAGTTGCGATAAACAAAATTAAAAAGCGGTGTGAGTTAAGTAGGAAAAATTTGAAAACGGTCCCTTTTAGGTGCAGTTCATTGAGAGTTGATTAGAAACTAGCCTCTGGCCTACAGAGCAGCTGCCTTTGCTTTTAAAGGACAAACAGCTGTCGATCTCTAAAAATATACTGTTTTTATTTGTTTAGCCTTATGGCTCAACGACGGAATACGAAGTTAAACAAAGTTAATTTACGAAGTTAAAACACAAACTTATTTTGAGACTTATATTCATGCCCTTACCTTAATTAACTAGTTTTAGAAACGAACTCTTGCGGATTTTAAAGATTGCATAATTCACCCCCAGATCTTTATGTTTGCCAATTTCTTTGCTCGAATCTGAGCAACAACTTTCTTTGTTTCTGAAACTGTAAGGTTTGTTACAAGCGACAGGACAAGTAGCAACTGCATCCTCGCTGCGTTATTATTGCTTCTACGCCAGAACCAGACAAATAAAGTAGACACTCGCACCACTAATGTATTACGTGCTAGTCATATTGCAGTTAAATTGGGTTTCAGTGTTTAGTGTTACAGCTATCGATGTCTAAAAATATATTTCTTTTACTAGTTTAGCCTTAGGGCCCAACGACGGAAAACGAAATAGAAACACAAACTTGTTTTGGGACCCTAGACGTTTTTTATCTTCCAACAGGCAAAATTTGTTGCACCCGATTCAGCGAGACAAGTAGTTTTTGGACCAAAAAGTAAACTTCCCAATACCGAATGTCGTTTTAAGAAACACTATTTGTTTTATGGCCTGAAGGAAGTTGTAGAACAGATGCAACAATTTTCGTGCGCTTTTATGGTCATTAGAAAACTGCCATAACGATTTCGTAAACAATTTTAAATACAAGACTCACAATTGCAATTTGCATTCTTAGTTCTTAGTGCCTTTCAGAGCTAAGTAAAATTGTTTATAGCCAGTGAGGTGTCACTCAAGTGCTATCCAATCGAATTCAAAATGAAATGAGTTGCTGTTTTAAACAAAAGTGACAGACGTGTAAACCATTCATGAACTAGCAACAAGCTGCCAACCTGCACATCTTTTATCAAGAGAAAATCAAGAAAAGGGCATCGACAGAATACATTGAACAAAAGTTAAAAATTGTTTTCAAGTTTATTCATTGGCCTCTTTTAATTCTTCACAACTATGTAGCTAAACTATTATATTGTCTTTTGACAACTTCTTAATTCCCTTTGTATAGACCGCTGTAGCTATTAGTATTAGTGCAAGAAGAACAGAACAAGCTGACTGAGACGCCGATCGACAAAAGCATGACAAATGTATAGAGAAAATGATAAAAGGAAGGTTTTTGGAAGTATTCTAGAAAATTGCGAAAGAGAAAAAAAAATTAAGATCAGCAGAAAGTCATAAAAACAACGAAAATAACCCGAACGGCAACAACTCGGCACACTTACGACGCAGTTCCTGAAAGGAGCCGAAACATGTACAAGAAAATACTTACTATCCGTAAAGTAATTAGGAACGAAAAAGTACGAAAACTATCGAAGTTTAGAAACACACTCATTAGCGATCTGTGTCGACTTTTATTTCACGCTAGACTGCGCATGCATTGTAGTTCAAGTTTTGAGCCTTCACAGTCTCAAGTTGTTTCGCAAAAAATCGTTCGTGACATCACTCGAGATCATCTTAAACAAACAATTTGGAGAGTTAATTAACGGATTTGAACAGCGTTACCCTACTATAAAGAAGTTACTGCTGAAACTGTTCAGAAACTATCAATGGCTTAGCACTAACGAGACTAAAACGCTTATCTAAAAATAAGAGAAAAGTAAAAGTTGTCAACCTATTTTGCTATCTGCGTTCCTCTATCGTAAAAACGTAGTCATTTGTGTTTTACTAGGGATCACGGATTGACTTTAAAATGTAATTTTTTCAAGACATCTACAAAGTTTTTCTGTCGTTTGATAAAAGTCCATTAAAAGGAGAAAAAAATAGAGAAAATCGGTAGAGGCCAGAGGAAATCCTACACGCATTTTCTAAAAACTAATTAACTCATAAGATTGAGGAAACTAACACCTAACTAAGGCAAGAAAAGATACCTTCAACATATGCTACCAGAAAAGACAAAGGAAAAAGAACGCTAAGATGTCTTTTCAATCGTTATCTTTGCACGCCAATATTCATGCCCTTACCTTAACCAGTTTTAGATACGAATTTTTGTGGATTTGAAAGTTGGCATAATTCATCCCCAGTTCTTTATGTCTGCCAAAGTTATTGGCTTTAACCTGAACTACTTTTTTCGTTTCTGAAACTGTAAGGCTTGTCACAAGCGACAGGGCGAGTAGCAACTGCATCCTCGCTGTTCTTGCTGCTTCTACGCCAGAACCAGACAAACAAAAATAGATACTTGCACCACTAAATACATACTCCCAAAACTAATGTATCACGTGCATATCATATTGAAGTTAATTTGGGTTTCTTAGCTTACAGGGACTATTAAAAAGCTAAATTGGGTATCCACATTAATATTTAGAAAATAATCATGGTATACCGCGGGCTATGACTGATTATAATTCTGTTTATATAAGAAATAGGTTATAACATACAAGGCTACGAGTAAAAAGTTTACTTGTTTATGGTTATTTTCTTAAAGAAATTAAAATAGCTCCGCTTGTGTTTCTTTACATTCTAAGAAAATTTGTTTTGACGTTAGGAGAGAAAACTTGGATCTCAACACTTTCCTTGTGCCCTCTTATACGTCATAACCATGTTACAATTTGCATCCATAGAAACGCACGTGGTGCTTTCATAATTTTGGTGAGCTCTTTCCAATCTAACGATAGAGAAATCAATTCTAATTCAATTGAACATTTTTACTGACAATTGTATGTTGTCGTGACTAGTGAGGTTAGCAATTTTTTTTATTGGAGATTCAATAGAGTAAGTTCGCGTGCAAAATTAAACTAGAACGGTTAATATCATTCAGTAGAACATTTAAATTATTCAATGAAAATATTATAGAGTGTTGTATTTCCCTGTAGGTCTTCATGAATAACAGGAAAAATTCCATTAGTTGGATAAATTTTATCAGAAAATCCAATAAATATATATGTTCACATTGTTTGAGATCATAGCTGTATCTCACCACGTGCTCGATTAGTAGTCAGCTTAGTGTTTTTTCGGTTGTTGCTAGGATGGGGAATAGAAGAAGGCGACTTGCAGCAGGTGTTTTAATGTGTCGCTGGAACTTTTCTTTAGTTCGTGCCTTGGGGTAATATTTACAACAGTTTGAGTGGTTTTAGCTAAACTCTGTGGAAAAATGTAGAAACTTAACACTAGTTGTTTTTAATTACTATAAACTTTCAGTACTTTGTAAGTTTTGAAACATATATTTCTGTGTTTTTCTATCTTATCTAAATGAAGTTGCTTGTCTGCAATTTTAATTTTTATACGTTTATCGATATAAACACTTTGCCTAATGAAAGTTGATACTGTTATGCTTATAATTAATTATTTTTATGATTATTATCATAATAGATTAACAAATACCAGACTGTGTCGAAGGAAACGATAATCACGAAAATTCGTTTAACTTGAAAACAGTTCGAAACTCATCTTGAAAAAGGGTTGATTAATTATTTTGCTACTCCGTGATGGGTGGCAACCTGCTTTCCAAAATTAAAAAGAGAATAAAACGACAAGGTTCGGATAGAGTCTAGGGTTTCCGAAACTGGATTCTCGTTTTTTCTCTCTAATTTTACAGGAACCGTTTTATAAAGACTATCATGATCAGTCGTCATTTACCTTTTTGTTCTCGCTGTTGGTAGAATCGAGCAGTTATTTATTAGTGGTCGGCTGACCATGCTCCCTGTCGACTTAAAGTCAGGGCAGATTTTGAAGCGGCGAACATCCCCGTTAATAAAACTGAGGAATGCGAACATAGTCAACTAATTAAGTAAAAAAACCTTGTCTAATAGTTAATAGCAAGAGTTTTGGATCAAGTTTTTAATGTTTATTCAGTTACTGTAAAGTTCAATTGAGGCATACATGACCATCTATTATTCCAGTATTATTTCACGTATTTTCTTCTACAGGGGAGGTGTTAGGACTTTTTCTCAGTCGGCTAAGCTCTTGCTTTGGATTTCTCTTTGTGGTAGCTACGTTTTCTCTGTTTGTGGGGGGTGGGGGCAGAAAAAATACCATCACCAGATGGTTCTAGTTTGAAAACTTTTACATAATCTTGTTGTGAAAAGAGCTGTTTAATTTTTGTGAGAAATGTCAGCTCCATACAATATAGCAGTTGCGTGTACGCAAGAATCAAAGTTGACTGAATTTTCATTGAAATTACCAGGCCCCGAAGGCCCGTGATCGAAAACGAAAGCTCAGTTGCAAGTTTAAGTGAGATTTCTAAAATGAGCTCACCAAAGGGGTTCTCTGGTCAAAATATAAAGAAATTCGAAATTTGACGTTTGTCCACGAGTATTTGGTTTTTCTCAGTCAGCAGCTCTTAAACACACTCAACTTTCTAACGTGCTCCTTTCGAACAGAAACTGACTCAACGGCGATCTGTACCCTATCAATTAAAACTTTTAATTTGTTAATTTTTTTTTCGGGAGTTATAGACTTCTGATCTCGAGAAGATGACTGAAATAGTGAGCAGAAAAGCTGTTTTGCATCGTATGACCTATTCACGCAACCCTGCATATCAATGGATTCCATCAACTTGTAAACGTTTTTTATCAACTTTTATTAGTCAAAATCAAATTGACAAGTAATCAATGTTATCAAGATTCTAAAGCGAATCGATCTTGTAATTGGGAGGGAAACCTTTGAAAACTTTTGTGTAGTAGCTATAACTAATAGGCAAGTTATGTGTTCAAAAACCGTTAAATTTAAGGTCGGTTGCCATATCTGTTAAACATACACTAAAGAACGAAACGGAATTAGCTTTGTTCCGAGATGATTTTGCTCGCTTTAGAGCAGTTTAGTGAAAAATGATAAAATGTCCACTTTCATTTTGAATGTCTCGAGTCCACGGTAGTAACTTGCTTTTTTAACAATCAAGGCTCCGAAATTTTAGCAAATGTTTCGGTTCTCAAAAGTAATTTCAAAGCAACAGCTATCCATTTCTATCGGCCTTGACAACTAGTTTTTTCTATCCCACTAATCAAATTATAAAAAAAAATATTGTTTTTCTTTTGTGTCTTCGCCGGCGCCATTTTGATGATTTTTCCACTTAACGAGCCATCTGGAGTTTCTGGAGCTTTTTCGAAATTGAAAAAGCTCCTGAACTTAAAAATTATTTCACGTTTCTTAGGACACCATAGGCTATCCCTGGACGAAAAATCATTGCGGTCGATTGTTTGAAGTTATGCCATATTTTCCTTTGTCACGCAGTCCTTACCGAGTATCGCTTTTAAACCAAACTTGGTCTTGGAGCGTAGGTAGGGTATCATAGAAAGAACAAAATTTTTAGTTTATTTGATGTGAAAAGTCAAAACTCTTTTTTTTTTCTGTCTTCTGTTACCTCGCTCCCCCACAGCCCGACCCCGGAATCCATCTTAAGACCTCATAAAACCCCTTCTTATTCGTTAAACTCTGAATAGGAACACGCTAAAAAGCAACGATGGTTACTGTGACCTTTATTTAAATGTAATTGTAAAACGGGAGAGGATTATGAGGACGAACTCTGTGCAGGTTACTAGGGACAAACGGCAGAGATCTCAACTGAATGGAAACACAACATTCGGGAAGTAAACGTGTGCTTTATTTCTTATTTGTTAAAGTATTTTACATACATGTCAAAGGTATGAAGAGCCAAAAAATAAAAAAAAAGAAAACTAACCTCGAAAAATCGGTTACCTTGGCAACAGCAGACACACTAATAATTGTATCATGTTTCTGCTTTCTAAGAAATTTGAGGAGAATTCACAAAACTTGCCGGCAGTCGGATGAATGTTTAGGGAAGTGAGATTAAACTGCGTGATCCTTGTGTTAAACTGATTTTTTTTAAAACCATTTTTTTATTTTTCTCAATTTAAACTAGGTCTTTCACAAAACCCAATGACTGTACACTGCTTACTTTCTACATCAACCTGTTTGACAGATCCTTTTTTGAACATGTCATTACTGGTAACAATTAACCAAGTTCAGTTGGAAAATTGCAAATTAAACTTAAAAAAAAAACTGTAGTACGTTGTTCTGTTTCATTAACCTAAAGGAGTGGTTGCATTAATGCTGACCAATTTACAATACAAACGATGAATAATAGCATCAACAGTAAAAACAACAACAAAAAAGCATATAAACAGTTTCAGTTTCAAAAGTTCTAAAACCCCTACAAATGTGTGTTTTT
>JANVCF010101213.1:0-12253 GCA_025388745.1 Hydrozoanthus gracilis
TAAAGTTTTGAGACATTTTGGTTGATCGAAGTGAAACAAAATTTAATCGCTTCCCGATTCGATTTTTCTTTTTCTTTGGTTTATTTGACCCATTTAGTTGACACGCTGGTACTTATTGATAGACATCCCAGTTTATTTTCTTATATATCTATGACTATTAACTCGTTATTTTAATACAGGTGGAACTATTCTCAGTTTGAATATTTTAAAAACACTCAAGTAGGAAAAGTGAAACGCCACAGAACAATGGGAGGTGGCCTAGTTCTTACACGGACCAGTATTTCACTCGAGGATATGCCGAACGCATCGAGGCTACTCGTGTCTCCAGACCATTGTCGGCAATCGCATACATAATGAAGAGATATTTTGAGGCACCGCAAATTTTATGTTGTATTCTGAATATTTGCAGCCGTTCTAGTCTTAACCCTCTCCAAACTGGGAGGGGCAGAAAGTGCCCGCAACGATTTCAAAGAGTCACCATTCCCTTAGTATTCATCCGATTGCCCACAAATTTGGCTTTTCCTCAAGTTTTTAAAAAAACAGAAATATAATAGAATTTTGTAGTTAATGAGTCTACTGTTGCCATGGTTTCAACGAGTCTACTGTTTTTATGATTTGGCAAGGTGTTTTTTTTTGTGTGTTTTGGTTTTTTCATACCTTTGACATATACTGTACTTTCACAAATAAGAACCAAAAGCAACCTTTTTAGCCGAGAAGTAAATTTGTTTACTTTATGTTAGAAATAAATCGATTTCTACTAAATTTCTGACGTCATAGATACTGCGCAATAAGTCATCGTAAGTTCAAGCTAGTTATGTTTTGTTATACTTTTTCTAAAGAGTGCTTGTAATCTAATTTTTTTCAATAAATATTTGAAATCCTGCTTTTTTTTTTCACAATTACCATGCTCTCCTTTCAAACGCATTAAACAGTATATAACATACATATATTAATCATCAAAAACCACAATTTAAATAAAACTTCATAGGTTTATGGAATATTTTATTCATAAGAACACAATTCCATAAACTCTTAAAATTTTTGAATAAAATAATGGATCGTGAGAAAAGCTAGTTTTCAAAATTATGACATTACAGTGACGTTTCATTTCAAGCAAACTACATAAAATTTATTCTTTAATGAAGCTCTATCTTATCTCCAAGTTTGGTTTCCATATTTTTTCCGTTCTTAAGTTATAGGTCCCCCCAGTCTTTGTGATAAAAACACCTGTAAAAGTCCAAAAAACATTTTATGAATTGAAATGTTCTAATGTCATGTTGGCAGTGATCTCGATTGTCTGAACTCAAAAAGCCGAAGTTGAAGATTCTTGAAAATTTTAGCAAATTTCAAATTGTGAAATTGTCTAATTACTTAAATGAAAGCAAACACCAATTGAACGAAAACGAATAAAAACAGACCCTGAAAACAACCGCTGTCGGTTTGACTCAAAATTCTTCTTTGTAATTCTGACTCAATCTTCGTTACAAACTTTACTCAACTTCAGGCAAAATCACAACAAAAAGAATATTTTCCGGTTGTTTATACTGTTTTCCATGTGGACCCGAAATTCCTTGCGCCTGGTGATCAATGCTTCGTGCATGTGAGTCCGGTTATGCTCTGTTAAGTCCGACTTCTTATATGATTCAAATATAATTTTATAATCAACAAACGAAATGAAAATTAACACACAACTCCTAACACCGTTTGTGAAAAAGGAAAAACCCGTATGCTGTACCACAGCTGGAATGTGTTCAGTACGTTTTAGTGGCAATGAATTCTTAAAAGTCGAAATATTATTACTTGATTATATTTAAACATTTTAGCGCCAGTCGTATATCCGCGTAAATTACCGTCTATAATGAGAGAGCCAGCAATGAATAAAGATCGAAATATAAAAGATTAAAACTAGACGAGACTGTGTTTGAGACCAAATATACCGAGCTTTGCTCTGTTGCTTCTCCTGGCATTTTTTAAAAGTTTCTTGAAAATGAACGCGTTCTCTAAAAGTCATTGAATTCTCTCTGTGTATCTTTATTTTGTTTAGGAGTTTCGGCAGTCACAAATCGCAATCAAATACGTGCTTGTTTTGTAAGCATATAATGGAACTGCCAATTTTCTAAAAAAATGTTTTCACAAAGATTAAGTAGATTGGGTACTTAAATTTTTATGCGTACGAATTTGTTTTCGATTAGAAATAAGCACGTTCATAATTGATAAGCCCTGAGTCTCGAAATGACAATGTTCTTGGAAATTATGTGATTCTGCCGCCTTTTTCAGTTTGAATTTTTTTGTTTTGAAGGATTGTTTAAACTTATAAAAAAGATACCCGGTAAAACAACTGGGTTTTTTTTACCTTACCTCGGCTGCATGAATTATGAGAGTACAAGACGCTTTCATGGCTTATAATTTCAACAGGTGTAGTCATAAAACCGAGACTAGTTACAAAGTTTGCGGTAAAAGCATTTAGGTCACAAGAAGAAAAAAAAATTCTTAAAGTGCCTTTCTTTTGAAAGACCCTAATATATATTCTCTAAATCCGTAAAAGGGATCTTAAGTTTCTTCAGTTGAAGGACTATTTGACCGAATTTGCAGATCACGACTGAACCCTTTGATTTATTCTGTTAGGGGTAGCTAACTTTGTTTATCCAAGAAGTCTCTTTGAGCTTTGAAATGAATGAGTAACTTCAGTTTGCGCGGCGACTGACCTTCCTTTGGTGCTGATAAATTATTTTTATTTTTATTCTTTATTCCTTCCTCCCGGTTATTTCATTCGTTACTTTTCAAGCTGCTGAATGTTTGCGAGAGAGTGTAGTTCGAATCCACAATTATGCAAATTAACGCAGCCTGTACATCAGTTCGCCTATAAATCTTAGCGTACAAACATCTAAAATTACCCATAAAAACACATAGCGAGTATCTATAAACATCAGTTTTGACGCACACAGTGTTGCTAGTACAAGGAAGAGCTTTACAAACTGTCACCTTCCCTGAATTTCTTTTAGCGGTGTTAGGTTCGCAATGCATTGTGGTAAAATGTACAGCCGCCATCTTGGATGAAGTATTATATAAAGGCATCAGCTAATTTTTCACCGACAGCCACCCTATACGGGTAAGTGCAGCCTACAGCCCCGTGCGTTTTGATACCTTGATTTAAGCGGATTACTTATATTTGGCTTTGTGTCAAAATTTAAAGTTATTTGGAAGCATATTTGCTTTGGATGTGGAAAATTGCCGACCACGCTAAATTGCAGATTATCAGTCCCATGAAAGGCTTGTTCTTCGAGTAAGGGTAAAACTAGGAAGGGTATAAACAATTTGCCACAGATCGGACAGAACGGTTAGTTTGATGGATATTTGGTAAACCAATGTATTTGTGCAGACTAGCCACAAGCTAGGCAAACAGTTTTTATGCTCTTCTGCACCCTTGTACCCAACGCCTTTCTTTTCCTTGACTGGCTGTTTCAGTGGCCGCTGGTCAAAGGGAACGAAGGCGTTAGGTACGAGGGTGGCTCTTCTGAAGACTAAACTTTGCGCATGCGTCATTTTTCACACATTTTCTTCTGAAGAGTACACACAGCGCATGCGTTAATTTTCACACACGTTTTTCTGAAGATAACGCACAGCGCATGCGTCAATTTTAAAACATTTTTCTAAATAGTTCACACAGCGCATGCGTCAATTCACTTCACGCATGTTCTCCTGAAAGTACGCACAGCGCATGCGTCAACTTTCACATATGCATCATAGCCTTTCTAAAGCAAGCCTGCGTTAAAAAAATGTCTACATTTTCAATTTGCCTGATAAGCCTCACTTTGAGTAAGGTTTTTTTTTTATTATTTCTTAACTCAAGAGCGAGGCTAACCGGAAAATGTAGAGAAAAGAATATCGAAATCGCTTCCATTCACGAGAAAGAGCTAAGCTATCGGTTGCTATTAGTTTTCTGTTCTATCCGTCCCTAAATGATTCAACTAAGTGACATTTTTCTTGCCAGCATATGAATTCTTAATAAGTCGTTTTGTGATTAAAAAAGCTCTCCCGCAGCTAAAACGATTGGTCCCACAGCCGTCGCCACTTAATAAGAACGGCCGTTCGCGGGCTTGGAGCAAAACCGACAAAAAACTAACTAAATTTCTTACCACCAAGAATCTCGAATTTTAAAGCAATTATTCATCATATGCATTGTGATATAAATGCATTTTTAGGGAAAACTTAAGTCAAGTGCAACACAGTTTAAGTTACACAGTTTGTTATTGACTAATTACCAAGGCAACTGAACTTCAGAAACACAGCGTGAGAGCGATGACGTGGCTTTGCAGACTGGCGTGCTTGCATTTAAAATTGCTCGGACAACTTCACTGAACTTTGTTGTCGTTTATTTCTGCTGCTATAGTCGTAAAGGTGCCTTTTGTGCCAACAATAGTTCTTAACCTATCGATGGCATTTTGGACAGAGAATCTTAAGCTGCTCAAATATGATTTAGCCGGTAAGTGATAATGGTTTTTGGTGTTTAATAATACTGCATCGTCTTGCTCGAAAATATTGGAAGTCTCGTCCATATTATGAAACACGGGCTGTTTGTTAAGCCACTGTGTATACAAACAATAATGCCGGAGACAAAGGACGAAGAAATGAGGTGGTTATGATTATAATGTTAAGGATTTGTAAAATAGCTTTTGAGTAGAAAAAGGTTTTTATCAAATGCAACTTGAACATAACATTCAAGTGGCAAATTTGAAAGGTAGCATGTTATTTAACCCGCTTTACTGAATTAGAATAACTGCTGGTAAATTCAACACCGTATTTCGTATAAGAGGATGTTATGTTTATTCAAGATAGAAACTGTTATGGCCTTATGAAAATAGGGAGTGGAAAGGTTTTATTCAAAGTTTAGTGGAATGTCTACTGTAGAGCAAAGGGAAAAGCAAACTTATCGTAAACCAACGAAAACTCTTATAGGCTCGTCAAAAGCAGGGTTTTGTTTTTATTTTTAATAAGTGTCGCTATTGATAAGAACTGCTCCAAACACGATCTTGGGCGGTATCACAATGATGTAAGTTGAGAAAGGAGCCTGACAATGTTTTGGAAAACTTAATGATATTGTCTCCACTTGCTTCAACGACCTATTAAAACTCGGTTATAAAAACAAAAACACTAAAAATTATCATCGACAATCGAAAATTTCAAAGCATTGCAAAACAGGGATCACACTATGCAACCTTAAGAAAAGTTTGTTAGAATTTCTACATACTTTTTGCGGCATACGATTTTTGTTTAGTAAACAGAAACTGAGTGGTTTTAGGAAATCATGTCAAACTTCGAAATGTTTTAAAGAACCTCAGTACGTAAAGTTGCTTGCTGATAGTTATTGCAAATAATTCAGTTGAAAACCGTTATTGACACGAAGGTACAATGTAGCTGTTTGTTTATACCAAAACCATATTCTTTTAAATAGGAAGGAAAAAAATACTGACCCAGTTAGAGACGTGAATTAATTCAATAATTGTCTCGTGTCAATGGCTGCATGTAGGCCGACAAAACAGACAAGCTAATTAAAAAAACATTTTTCCGTCCTTTCAGCGGTTCCCAAGGTATAATTTCATGTTGCAAATTAAGACAAGAAAAACGCTTCCAATAAATTAAATGGAAGTCTCAAAGTTCGTACAGTATTATCAGAAGAATGTTGAACTGAAGCAGCTCTATGCCGAAAGCAAGCAAGTTTTCCTTTTTGATACCTAAAACTTAAATTAAACTTTCATCGATCCAAAATACCCAAAACAAATTTATTATGTCTCCTGATACACCTACGAACAACTTCTCAAAAGAAAAGCCTCTGTTGTGTCAATAACTTGACCCTAATTGCCGGTCCGAGATAGTAACACCTTTTCATTTCCTAATTATAACTGCGTAGATCCCTATCGACCACGTGCAACAGCAAGAACAATTCTATTTCACTCGTAATTAAATAAGTTCTAGTATTCATTTCGTACAATTTCGACATAAGTAGAGGAACAAAGTGGCCACCCGAAAAAAGGGCTACAATTATGACCGGTAAGGGTCGACAGTCTTCTATTTCTGAACGTTTCATTAATTAACAAGCTAAGGTGCGGTAATACGTGAAACGCGCAAAAACTTTTCTCGCTGCAAAATCAAAGATGTTGCAGCTGTATGAAACTTAACTTATGGTTGGCGTTCTGACGAGTTTGTTGTTGCGAGACAAGATTAATATGCGCAGCATTTACAAGTTTGTTTTCTTTTTTGCTAAAAGTAGCCGAACAACCTTCTGCTTTCAACAACGAACATTTTAATCCTGCAACAGATTAGTTTTGCTGCGAGACCAGTTTAATTGTGTGCGGTTGGAAAAAAACGCTGTATTGCTTTGCAACCTGTTTCGCTGCAATGACGTACAAGTTTCGGGAGATGAAACGGAGTATTGGAATATGAATATTCGCATATTTTTGGCCTCCGAACATTAATACTAGGCCAGCCAGACCAGGGAATATGATTATTTGCCTCTGGAATATGAGTATTTGCTTCTGGAGTATGAGAATTTGCTTCTGGAATATTGGTATTTGGAAATTATTCCAAAATGAATATGAATATTCTGGTTTGAAATATTCCGCTTCATCCCCCGATACAAGTTTGTCTTATTCCCGTACCATATCATTAAATTAACAGAGCTTTTCATTGAAAAATGAACGAGAAATACATGGCAAACTTCAGATCGAAATGCAGGTCGTTTCAAACGCCGTTTTACAGCTCACTTGAACTTAAAACCAACCGGCGCCATGCAGTAGTCGGGTAGCATGTTTCAGGCGCCGTGCAGAGTCGAGCTAGATTTGCTTAAATGTAGTAGGCGTTTAGAACGGGCCTTAAGTTTCCATATAAAATATGATGCTACATTTTGCATGGAGGCTTTAGTCAAACTCGTTAGCGATTGTTATATAGGGATGAACTTTTTTTCGAAGTGTATTTGTTTAGCCGTATGCCACTGGCCCAGCTGACAGTTTGTCAGTTGTTTAGGCATTATCAATAGCTTTAAAACAATTTTTGATAATCGTTTAAAAATGTTTCAAAAGTTATTGTACTTTATTTCTCTGAGTATAACTATCCGCTCTTTCAAGTTTGCCGATGTTTCTTTCGCACGCGCTTTACCAAAACCGTGACTGCCTTTCCCGCCATTTTTCACACTTTCTCCAAATGAAACTATTAAATTGAGATACCATTCTGTTTTCGTAATGATGGTAACAATGAAGCAAGTTTGAAAAAACCTCATCACCAAGGATTTATCAAGTTTTCGTGAGCGAGAATGACAAAGAGGCAACGACCTTCTTTCTCTGCAAGAATTACCCGCAGAAAGCTGTAGCCTGCTGTCAGAAAACAAAAATTACAGGACGGCAAGCCAAATGTGGAAACTTAAGCTGCTTATTTACAAATGAAGTTAAAAAATTCATTAAAAACCTATATTTAGCTTCCCGAAAAATTGGAATTAAATCGGGTTCTGCTGAAAGCCGTTGTGTTTACATTCACCGAATAACTAAACTTTGTCTTTAAACTAGTATTGTTCTAAAGAGAAAAAAATTATGTTAAAATGAATTCAGTTACAGCTTCGAATGTGCTTCGGGAATCAGCAATTTTTTAAAATCTGCTCTTGTTTCATACAGACTTTAGCTTGCTCTTAAGTCTATCGCTGTGTTCGTTTGTAGAATATACCGTTTTTACCTCTTAAAATGAAAATCCGTATAACTGCGCCATGATGTACCGGGCCTCACAAATTTTGACTTCGACAAATAATCAAAAGTTTCTAAAACGAAAACTACGAAATCGAGTGCAAACCTGATCAGTTCATAGCAAAATGTTCGAGGTGTGGTGAGTCAGAGTGAAATTGCATGACTTGTGTGCAGGAACGTGCATTGAAGAGTTTTTTTTTTTACTTTGTTTCAAACTAACGGGACTTTAAAAGAAGAATAAAGCTAAACTACAGAGGACTTGCAACGCTTGAATTATTAAAAATTCGTTAAAAATCCATTTATAGCGTTAGCTTCCAAAATAATGAGCATACTGAAAAACCTAGGGAAAAAACTGAGCTAACACTCGTTGTTATAGTCAGCTCGTAATTTGTAGTGACTCAGTTATATTTGGAACAATACAATAGAGATCTATACACCGTTTAATGGCTAAAGCTACAATAGAGATCTATACACCGTTTAAAGGCTAAACTCGTTCAACTTGATAGCTTATCCTTTAAAATATATAAGTACTAGTAAAGGTAATGATGTAGTAATGACAAAAACGTTTTCAAAAGTTTGCCACAAAACCACATAAGATAGTACATTTGCGATTCGATCAGTGTTGTGTGTCTATAGCTATAGAACGACGTATGAAGTCTCAAATATTTTTAGGACTAATTATTAAAAATGCCATAATTAATGAGGCTTGATAAAATTTATTGGCTAAAGGAAATAAAGCCGGGTATGATTAATCGCAACTGAAACCGTTAATTAAAGCCGTAACTTAGGGCGGCTTGTCTGGCACAAATTAGCAATAATATGGACTGATGGTAGCTGCTTCAAACGCTTACAATTCTGCGCGCCAGCTAACGGCATTCAGACCGTTGGGTATGTCTTGTTTCTAAAAGTGCTAGATATCTCTTAATACACTCAAGAGTTTTTTTTTTCTGTCGTTAGTTTAAAGGAATCTGTCATTTTTTAAAAAAAGCAGAAAAATGATTCGGTTCAACGAATTTACCCAAAAAAGTAAACATGAAACTCGCTCAGAGCACACACCAGGTGTGTTACAGTGTTTAGCATTTGCAAACTTATGCAACAAAAAGCTGGTTTTGCTTCAAAACACAAGTACGAATTGATGAAGTCTGTAGGAATGGGAACCCAACGTTAGAAATTAGGTATATAACGTACTGGATACGTTTACGCAAAGCCTAACTGCCTCGTGGTAATGACTTTTTTTTCTAACCTTATTGCTTTATGTGCTAAAATTTATTGACAACTCTTCAAAAAGTTTAATTTACATATTTATAATTTATACCGCCAAAGCTGGAAACGGGAAAAATTATTATAAAAAATATTGAACCGCCAGGGCATATGGCGCTGCAAACTAATTAAAAACGAAATTCGGAAAACTGATAGTAGCTCAAAGGCATCTCTATGGTTTCTAAAGGACGAAAAATCAGCGCTCGCACTGAATTCGTTCTTCGTTTCAAAAAATTTCGTTTCGACAGACACTTGAAATCAGCGATTGGAGTGTGCGGGCTCGTCCGAGTAAGAAAAAAAAAAGAGACATTGATTACTTTAAAATATTCACTCTAAACTATGCCTTTTATTAAAAATTGTCTTTGTCAGGATCGAGATTTGTAAAGCCCGCAGTTTCTGAGTATTTACAAGTGTCAAGTCGTTAGATGTCTATTACACAACAGTACTCCGGCAGTATCCTGATATTTTAGTGTATGTGTCGGTTTTAAAAACCTTGGCGAGATTTGAGCATAACTCATATTCTTTCAGTTGTACTGATAAACACTGCTGCCTCGATTACTTAATAAGCCTTGCAGCTTAATTCTATCGACGGCAAGCTCCAATTTACGTCCTTCTTGTTATGTTTAATAATTAGTTATCTCTTGTAAACTCTTTCATTTTTTGTTTTGTGATGAACGTGAACACAGACTGTTAAATAACTTTCGCAGCAAGAGGTAGCGCATTTAGACAAACATTCTCTTTGCGATATCTTTTTCATTTGATGTTGCTTTTAAGAACTAAAAATAGAGCCAGAACGTTTGAATTATCTCCCCATGAAGCCCACCTGTTATGGAGCTGCCGCAGTGTTTAATAAATACGTGAATTGAGTTATTCACGTGTTCGATCTAAGCTAGTTTAAAATAATTGAATAATAATTGCAGTCTAGGCATTTTGTCAGTTAGCAAAACAAACCCTTCCTCCTTATCTTTACATTTATGTTTCGGCATTCAGACATTGGAAATAAATTAGTAAAATAGCTGGTTTTAATTTTATGGGTTTTGAATTGAACATTTTGAAAAAGCCTTACACCGCTTAAAAAATCTCAACTGGCAAAACGCTTCCTTTTATTCACAAAACTGTGTATGTAAAAGTTTTGTTTTAACGTTTATGCGCTAGGAATCATGGGTAAATGTACATGCCCGACCATCTCTTGCGTACCCGGGAATTAACATAACAAGCTTTCTTTCAGTACACGAACCTTGGCTTTGAAACTGAGTATTACCTCAACAAGCTGAAAATAGGAGTGGTGATGCGGCCTTGAAGTAGTTTGAATCACAAAGCGCCGAAACTGCAACTAGAAAAAAAGGACGACATCAGGTATTAGTAAATGATCGACTGCGTATCGACGATCCACTCTGCGACGGAGTTTTCAATAACATATCACTCACATATAAGCTCCGATAAACTACGAGTTTTTCATGCTAAAAGGCTGCAGCACTCCAATCCCGATCTCTTCTCGGTCGAGAAGAAAAACTCAATACACGCGGCCAAGAGAGCGAGACTATTCTCACCTTATCCCAGCCTACAAGAGCCCACGAGTCACTATCAATGTCAGCGGCATGCGTTATGAAACTTACGAGGAAACACTAGCAAACTATCCCAACACTTTATTGGGTTCTCGTATGAATCGAATGAAGTTGTACGACAGTGTGCATGACGAAGTTTTTATTCCTAGAAACAAACACTCTTTTGATGCTGTTTTGTTCTTTTATCAATCTGGAGGAATTCTATCGCGGCCATCAGACGTTCCAGAAGATGTCTTTACGGAAGAAATGGAGTTCTACGGCTTACAGTCTTATCATTATAGCAGGACGGATGACCTCTACAAGATTTCCTCGCTTGACGAAGAAGATGAGCTCGATCTAATGCCGGAAAATCCGTTCAAACGCAAAATTTGGCAATGTTTCGAGCAGCCGCGCTCTTCAAGAGGATCCCAAATACTTGCTCTAATTTCAATCTTCATAATAATTTTATCAACTGTTGTATTTTGTATTGAAACGTTTCCCGAACTTCAAGACGAGCACCTAATCAATGTATGGTTCTACATTGAAGCGTCATGTATCGGGTGGTTTACATTCGAATATTCTGTGCGTATTTTTGCAGCACCGGACATTTGGAAGTTTGTCAGGTCACCCATTGGCATCATTGATGTGGTCGCCATTTTACCGTTTTATATCACCTTAGCACTGGAAAAGAGCACTATCGCTGTTCGCTCGTTTCTCGTTTTACGAGCGTTACGACTGTTCCGCGTGCTACGCGTGTTTAAGCTATCGCGCTACAGCGCAGCGATCCGAGTGTTGATTATGACGCTCTACACTAGCAGTGGACAGCTGAAAACCCTCTGTTTTTGCTTCGTCATCGCATCGATTATTTATTCCAGTGCAATTTACTACGCAGAGCTTGAAAACCCACACTCCTTCACAAGCATACCAGGCTCGCTGTGGTGGTCTGTGATCACAATGACCAGTGTAGGTTATGGTGATGTCACACCCCGCACGATTCCAGGGAAACTCATTGGTAGTGTATGCGCCATGAGTGGAGTGGTGCTTTTTTGCTTGCCAACGCCCGTTCTCGTCTCTACGTTTATCAAATATTACATCAAGAGAGAAGAAATGGATATCAGGAAAAGAAATTTTGCTCAGAACTTGAAGAAAATTTTTTTGCAAGGTCGGGGAGAATAGAGTAGGTAGATAGAGGGACATACAGATGTTTATGAAACAAGAAATGGGTTTTAGCTAGTTTTTAAGCATATTAAAATGAAATAGAGTAGCTTGTGACAGTGTGTATGCATGAAACCTTTAGAACTATTTCCGAAGTTGTACAACTGTTAAATAAACGGACTGGTTAGGAGAGCCGGGAAACCTTAAAAGGGAAATACAAAGATTGCACAAAGATGCTTTGTCAGTTGTAGGTTGAACGAACCGTGATGGTGCGTGCGCATTCGTTGTTTGATGTTACAGTGAGAATATTCGACTGGCCACTTGTTGGTTTGTATTTAGGGTCATTCCAACGAAATAGAACCTGCACCTAGATTTTTGTGAAACTTTCTTCATTTGTCAATCATCATATGCAAACTGCAAAAACGGAATAAAAAAGGGGTGTGTCCGGGTTAACTTTTGAGATATGACTGATACAAATAACCCCTCCAGTGCTATTTTTCTGTTGTTGTAAGCTTGAAGTTAAAACTATAAATTTCTTATGTGGCCAACCAAGATAACACCGAGGAG
>JANVCF010101546.1:0-12244 GCA_025388745.1 Hydrozoanthus gracilis
ATCATAATAAAGCATCTTATAGTCTGATTTGCATACGTAAACATTGTATCAGCATAGGCTATCATATTTCTAACACTAGCAACTCTGTGTTCCTCTGGCCTTATAATACAGCAACTAGTAACTCTGTTCCTCTGGCCTTATAATCAGCTTTGTTCAAAAACTAAAACATAAATCTAATTGAAAAATGTATTCATGTGTATTACCTCTTTATGTTGGGATTTGGGGGGGGGGTGGCGCTGCTGAATTGAATCGGCATTTACGTTTTCAAATTAGCATTAATTTTTGTGTGTGTTTGCACTGTGGCTTTTCTGTTTGTGTTTTTAATTGGCCTCTTTGTTTTGCACTTATGGGCCGCCAAAAATTATTTTAGTTAAAAACTTCAAGTGTGAATTTGCAGGTTGTTGGGGGAATGACCTGGTGTATTTCAGTATGTGACTTTGATATTGATGTGGATCTTCTGTTTCAAGAGAATTCAACAATTGGACAAAAAATGTGAGTTGGATTGTTAAAAAAAATAATACCTGATAAATCAAGGCACCTGTCTGTGACTATATTTATGAGATGGTTGAAGTGGATGTCACTGTTTCATTCTTGTGCTATTCGATGAAAAGAAATGAAGTGCATGGGTAAAAACTCAGCTCCAAAGTATAATTATCTGAAAGCTTGTTTAATGGGGTCAGGCAATGACCAATTTATTATTGTGATGCATTGATTTCTGTGAACTGCTGACAGTGAAATACTATCAGTAGTTACCTTTCATTTCAAAATGTGACAAACCCATGTAATTTTTGCAGTGCTTCTTAGGATTTGATAAAACTTTTTATCAGCAATTAACTTTTTAATTATTAAAAGTCTTCACTGTTCTTTGGTAGTTGGAAAATCCAACAAGTTTTACAACCCAATGATAGGACTCATATGGTTTAATATCTGAAAAGATGTGAGGGTTTCAACATTTGCAATTGTCTCCTCATTTAAATCATAAAACCCTGAGTGAAAGTCTGGCACTGACAACCAATCCTGAGCCTTCTGCACAACAAACTGGCGCCTTACCAACTAAGCTAACCATGCAGTAGTTGTAGGTTTCAATAAGGGGTCCTAAACAAGTTTTCTTAGGTCCTTCTTAGTCAAGAGAACATTTTGTCCCGGTGCCAATTAACCCTTTCACTCACAGTCAGTTACAAGGTCTAGCAAGTATCCCCTCCTGAATTGTCCTGATGGTGTTTGTTTAGTATGCATGCCTCTTGTTCCTATCAGCTGATACTAACTTTTTTTCTTTAGTCAAGTAACTTTTACTGTTAAACTCTAGTTTCCAGCTTAAAATGTGGGCCTCCTTTTACCCCTTGATGACTAAAAAAATATTCTAAGCTCTAATGTATCTAAGAAAAATTATAGCATGTGTGAACACTTGATTATTCATTCAGTTGAACAATGGAGTGATATTTATTTATTAGTAATTTTAAAAAAAATAATCTAAAGAAAAGACATCTAGTGGAGATTGTGCCTTACCTTATATTGATAGAGCCTTGACAGAGAAGATTGTTGCAGTGCTGCCTCGCATGAAGTGTCCTCACAGGTTGGAACCTCATCAGATCCAAGGCTTGGACTTCATTAACATCTTCCCAGTTGTTCAGGTACACTGCACAAAACTTCTTTTAGTGAGGAATTGTAACTAGCTACAGCTGTTATAATTTTTGGTATTATAGAATGCAATTGGTCAGACTTGGTGGTCAGAATGTGCCACCTATCCCCCCTGGGTTAGGAGATCAGAATCTGAGAACATTTAAAGGAATCCTCCACTGTAAAACATTGATTGATGGTCTCAAATAAAAATTTTGTGAAGTCGCTGTCCATATCAGTAATGCTGCCACTTTGAAATGTTACTGATTGCAGTGCCAGTCCTCACTCTCAATAAATATTAAAGCGAAGAACGAGAGGGGTCTGGCATTGTAACCATAACACATCATATTTCAAAATGGCTGCTTGCAGAAACTCCAACCATAGATTAAGCTAAACTGCTCGGTGTTAGATTTTATGTACAAGCTGCTGATATGGGAACCGACTTGATAAAAATTTTATTTGAGACCAAGAAATGTATACAGGGAAGGATTCCTTTAAGGAGGTGCTGTCTTTGCTTCAACACAGGCCTGCAAATGGACATGTCTTGGGTGTCATCTCGGATAAGAATGTTTTGGGGCTTCACAAATCCTCAAATCAACTGGATTGCTTAATCTTATTATTGAAAAGGTTCGAGGCCTTGTATCAACTGGTGAAAAATGTTAATGTGATTAACAATTAGAATAAAAGAAAGGCTTAATTATTAGTTTATTTCAAAATGGACTTAAGATTTAGTTTTTGTTTTTTTGCTGATTGTGTCAATGTACAAACACACATTTTAGGTTTGTTTTTTATTTATTATAAATGTACACTATGTAATTTTTGTATTGTAGTATTATAACAGTTAAATAGTGATTCCTTAATAAGTAAATTACACATCTTAATTAACTTCCAGTGGCTTGTAAAGAAGGCAATAGAAAGGAAAGAAGAAATGGGAGACTACATCAGAGAATTCTCTGTATCACAGTTCAACAAATTCCACCAAACACCCCAGGTTGGTTGGTGTTTTACCGTCAAAACATAAAACTATTTCAGATTCAAAACTATCACTAGTTTCTGAGTTACTGAACAAAGGTATTTTGAAGAAGGGATTCAAATGTTCTTCAAATGAAACCATAGATACAACACAACAGTACTTATCACTTTTGAGTTTCTTTAGTTAAAAGCTAAATAAAAAGAACAACAGAGCAAGGGACACTCGTGAATACACCCAGTTCACATACACTGTATTATTAGTGTTCGAGTTTTGTATGTACATGAAGTTCATCTATCCAATATTAATGAAGTTCATAAACACTGTGTAATAAAAGACAAATTTTCATGAGAGTACATTTTTATATAATAAAAATTATGTGGAACTTAGCTTTCATGTTTTACAGCAGTGCTCTATACATAAATTATATGACAATTTGCTAAGTTAAAGAAGCAGATTGAAACTAAGTGTCCAAGTAATCATGTATGTACTTAGAGCTTTCATCTCACCAGCATTTAGTGGGTGTCACAAAATTTCAAGCCTTGTTACCTGCTCACCCACATGGTAGTCATACTCACCCAGTTTTCCAATGTTTTCCAATTTACCGTATTCCATTTCAAATTTAATCTATTGGATAACTATTGTTCTAGAAATTATTTCAAAACGCTTTTCAAAAAACCCTAAAATTGACAATTGTCACTGGCTGAAACTGATACACTGCGAGCTTGCTCCAGCCCTGCTATGCAATACTAACAAGCTGTAAGGTCAGGATGAGCAAATAAGCTGTCCACTACACTACAGTCAGCTGCCACTTAGCTTCCTTCATGGCATCCTAGACCACAAATTGGTTTGCCAGACTATTAAATCGCATCATCAAGAGCCGCTGACTGAGAAAATCAAATACTTGTGGACAAAAAATATCAAATTTCGGATTTCTTTATATTTTGCCTGGAGAACCCCTTTGGTGAATCATTTTAGAAACAACACTTAAATTTGCAACTGAGCTTTTGTTTTTGAGCAATTAAGCAAAACCTAAATTAGTGCTCACAAGCTCTTAGGGCCCGGTAATTTCAATGAAAAGTCAGTCAACTTTGACTCTTGCATACAAGCAATTGCTCTGTTGTATGGAGCTGACATTTTTCACAAAATTAAACAGTTCCTTTCACAACAAGAATATGTAAAAATTTTAAAACTAAAACCATCTGGTCATGATATTTTTTCTGTTTAAGTTTGCGTACTTGCAGCAATAGTGCAACACTCTGAAAATAGCCAAATTTTACAGGTCAAAAAAGGCAACTGCGATGTCGAGCTTTGTCACAAATTTTACACTACAGGAATGCTCTATTATAGTGTTACAACATATTAAAAATCCAGCTTGGGTAATTCATAAACCGCCTGCTGCGAGTTTCTAAAGTCGAGACTATTTTTGACGTTAGTGCAACACTCTGAAAATAGTCAAACTTTACAGTTCAAAAAAGCAACAACTGCGGTTTCAAGCTTCGTCACAAATTTTACACTACAAGAAAGCTTTGTTATTGTGTTACAACATATTAAAAATTCAGCTGAGGTAACTCATAAACTGCCCTTTGCGATTTTAGAAAGTCGAGACTAATTAGGGTTGTTTTTACTTCAAAACTGAACACATGTCATGCACTCCCTACAAACTCATTGTTGCAGATCCGTGTCAATGTCAGTTGCAAATTAAACACTTTTCAATCTTCTAGGAGCATCTTAGTGCTCAGCTTAGACTGAAAAGTTAACAAGCATTAGAGAAGATGATATTCTTGAGCTTTCTTGCTCAATTTTTTTTTTATAACTCAAAGTTAAACGCCCTAATAACAACAATTGAACATAATAAGCAGCGCCTTCATACTTCTTAAGCAATGAACTTGAAGTAACCTGATTAAAATATATTTTTTTAAAAAAACAACCTATTTGGAAAGCAGTATTGAAAAACAAAGGTTATCATTTGTCAGTCATGCACTAGACTTTTGATTATTTTGAATACAACATGGCATCATTTGTGTACTAGCGAATACACTTATTAGTGATTGTGAAGTAAACAGTCGCGAGGTCCAAGACTCTGACACACAAAAAATTGACTTTTCCTTGGCTTTTCATCAGTGTACTTTGCTAAACAGTTTATCTGTTTACTCTTTCATTATTTCAGAGTAAAGGGGAAAAGGAATTAAAACAGAGGAATGAAGAAGAACCAGATTCATTTTAAATGTTCACATGAAATGTATAATCCTGTAGGCTGTACAATGTATAAACTGTCAACATAACCATCGCTCACTTTTTGTATAAATGCTGAGGAAGCCAGTATCCTTCTATGGAAGACTGCACTCCCATTGATTTCAGTATTAGCTGAACTATCTTGGGGCAACTTATGTCAGTAAAATTATGATGGAAAACTGTAAAACCTTTAGAATAATTTATTAGTTTTTCATTTTTCCTAATTTTTATTTAAAGGTTATAAATTTATAAAATAAAATGATTTCAACTAACTGGTAAATAATAATATTTTTTCAAATATGTTTTTATGAGGCCACCTTCAAAAACATTTGGTATTTCGTTGATAGGATGAACTGTTTCAAGAAAGGAAACCGAAGTCAATACAGGCAATTCATGATCTTAAGGTAAAATCAACAACCCTTTACGATTGTTGTTCTAGAATGCTGTTGATTATGATATTGCATAAGTAGTAAGAATACTAGAGATAACCATACAGTAGCAGCAGTGGCATTATAGCTGTAATACAATACTTAACAATTATCCCACGAGCCTGAATGGGCTATTTGGCTACTAGCCCATGAGGGTGAGAGGGATAATTGTTTTTGTAAAATCATACTAGTTGGTCAAAAATCAGAAGTAAAAAATATTTTTTTAAAGCTCTAAAATTAATTTTTTAATGTTTATGACAAATATGATCATGCTCAATTGCTACCCATAGGCTATCACTAATAGCCTATGAGTAGCGTAGCCAATCAGAATGCAGCATTCATGATAGACCTATAGTATGATTTTACTAAAATACAATATCTTTTATTTTGAGAAGATAAAAAACATGCTAACCCTCAGAGTTTTCTAACACGTCATCCTCTTAACACTAAAATTTATGTAATACAAATTAATAAGATTTTACAAAATACAGTATATTACTTACAATCTTAATTACTTACAACTTGTACACGTTGTCAAGTGCATTTACATTTAATTCAGTTACAAAAATCAGTACTGTTTAAATAACTAACATCCTATATACCTTTTCAAATTCTTATAATAATCAAATAAAATAGCAGTCACAGTAGAGTTGAAAACAGCACGTAAAGCAGCAAAGACCCAAAAGATGATTAACAGAGTTTAGCTTGTTTGTAAAAAGCTTTTTTTAGTTGAGACTTAAAAGAAGTAGTGAGTGAAGCAAGAGTGAAAGGCGGGTTTAGAGGAGTTCTTACTAGAAGCTTTGTTTTGGAGGGTAGAGCATTAAACAGAACAGCTGCAGTGTAGCAGAACTAAGGCTAAGGAACCAAATTGCCTGATGTTGCATCTCTAGTCATCTTTGTATATTCAAGGAAAAGAACATTTATTCTTTAGACATAAGGGAGCTTCTGTGTTAACAATAATTCTAAAGAGAAGTTGTAGTTTTCTGGACTGAACAGTGTTGCACATTGGGATCCAATGCAGGTTAGAGAATAACACGACAGAGGGAGTAGAGTAGTCAGCATAAAGTGTTATTGTGGCTGCTCATTTCTGTTATAAAGAAGGCACAAGAGAAGTGTTTGAGAGCATGTACCCTAGGCACTAGAACAGAATAAAAGCTGGATGTGGATTTTGCATTCTAATAGTGTTGGAAGTCTGGCCTCTCAAGTAAGGTAGGGTTTTGTTCCACAAAGCAAGGAGATGCGGTTGCTTAGTTTCTTGGAAAGACACTCAACTTGCTTTTCTCAAAAAAGGTCATAGTCAAAAATTACACCCAGCATTTTAGCTTCTCGCGTTAATTCTAATGGTTTGTAATAGTACATGTAGCAGTAGCAGAAGTCAGTGGCAATATACTGACTCAGTTAAACTTTATGATTTTGTTTAGAACTGTTTCTATAATAATAGTAATTTCTGTCCTCATCATTTTCAGGCAACTTATAAACCAAGAAGGCTCTATCGCAAACCAGATTCCGTTTCCACTGCAGACGAAGAGACAAAAGTTAGGACAACACTCCTGGAATATGGCTGGTAACTTCATGTTATAAATGAACATTGTGTTTCTTGTTGTATAATCTTGATAATATCATAGTAGCATATAAATTATAGGTGGAATTTGGCCCTCGATTTTATTTGTAATTGCCCTTCATTTGAATTGTCACATGGGCAATAATCAATTACCATGGCAACTAGTTCATCACACTAGCAAAAATCAAGATGGCATGCTTACAAAATGAATTTTCATTTTTTTTCTTCCAACAAAAGGAAAGTAATAATTACTTATCTGCTCAATTATTCAAAGGTAATCGAATAAGTCCTCATCAAATTTCAAATACAGTAGAATTAGGCCAAAAGACGCATGATTTTTTTCAAAATTTGACTTGGCCTCATTCGGTTACCTATAATAACTGCAGGAAATACATTTTTTCAGAGTCTTTGTTCTTTAGTCTATATTCTCAAACATTAGCATATCTAGAGTACAAGGGTTTATGCTGTAATTGTGTTCTGTGTTGAAGACAATAACAATGCTTTGTTTGTACCAACAGGCAGTATGGCTTCAGCAAGGAGCAGAGAGAAAGGGTGAGTACTGTAGCTGTTACCATTGTAAAAACATAATTTTATGAGAGTTTAATTGATTGAAATAAGGATCCCACAATCTCAGAACAAATACTGTAGCACAGTGCTGACCATTACCCAAATCAGTGGAAAATTGAAGGGCCTAGTGCAAAAACGATACAAGTTTTTTGATTAACTGCCCTTAGATTATGGCTTATTATCTCTTTATAACCTTTGGGAGAGTTTATCATTTCATACAAAGTCTTTTGTTGTACTAAGGAAATGGAAAAACGAGCTGAGAAGAAGAAGGCTGCAGCAGGGGCTGGAAGGTCTAGAGCACCCTCAGGGGGAGAAGAAGATGAGTTTTTGGTGGAACAGGTTAGAGTCATGAAATGTTTTTGCAAAGTCCCAGGCAATGGAAGCAGGGATTGCATTGGTCGCGTTCACTCAACACACCTGGTCCAGGTGTTAGGTTGGCTTAGCGTGTTTTCAAACTGTCCAGTTGTTTTGGTATCTATAGCTGTTCTTGTTTATCCTTTAGTGCAATTAACACCAGGAGTACAATGGGTTAAACGACATCAGAAAGTGTCATTGCAACTTAACTAGTTTTGAACTGAAAGAATAAATAGAATGATTTGAAATGTGGTACTTTAATACAAGTTCATACAATCAAAATTGTTCTTTTGTAGGTTTAACCAAGTCCTCACAGCTCTCTTTCTTTTGGGTTTAATGAGTGGTGTTAACTTTATCACTCCAGCAATACAGCCCGTCAGAATGTATCCTCTCATGACTGTATCAATACGAAACAGCTGGATAGATTTTGAGAATATCGAAGAGGGTTTTACAGCACACTCTCTTGGATGATATGCAGAGTTCTCCCAACTTGCTGATAGAAAGTATTTGGAAACATGTTTTTCAAATTTAAACACTCATCTATTTTCTTGTTTTTCTCACTATGAGTACATTTGTTTTACCTTTTAAACGGTTGCTCATCAGAATTTTTTTTTCAAGAATTGGTTCATCTGATGGCCAAAACAATTTAGTAAAGGTACTATAGTTTACAAGGAAAAAAGAAAAACGTCAGTAGTTCAAAAGGCTCATTGATATTAATTGTTCTGTTCTATAATGTCTTTTTCTTTTGCTCCAGAAAAGGATTAATAGTTTACTTAAAGGAATGGCAGTATTTGAAGGAAAAGAGGTAAGGTGTTTTTTCTTTAATATTAATTGTTGCAGTATTGTGAAGAATTCATCCTGGATTACATGCTGCACATGCATGTTAACGAATTCTAATTCTGGTACTAATTTATTGTAGGGAGGTCTGTCATCTTCGACTGTTGGATCAATTGTCGAACTGCAGTCAGAAGAAATCTCGCAGATTGCTTCTGAATATGCAGAGCGGGTAAGTGAATTTTTTTCCGTAAAATATCATACACTTTCACTGTGAAGGAAATCAAAACACAAAAATGCTAAAAAAACGTACAGCAACTGTCATTTTCACTTTCTACCCCTTTTTTCACTTCATACCCGCCAAACTCTATAGGAAATGTGTCCTAATCAGTGTCATGTTATCTCATATATAGCGTTGATTCTTAAATTTATTTCTTTTGTTTTTTAATGAACTAAACCCATGCCAAGCCAACAATTTGAGTTATAGAAACACAGAAGGATATCGAATAGGTACAGCTTCTTGACACGAAAGTTCAGGTTAATAAACCGTCATGGAATTTGCGGTCAGGAAAAATCAAAGAAAATCGTTATTTTCGTGGCATCACTTATTCCTCCTTGTATCTAGTTTATTTTTCAATAATAAAGCGGTTTTGTCACTCAGTCCACCACAAATGGTCCTCAATAGTGATAGCCCTGGTTCTAGGGAAGTCATTTTGGTTGAAAGTGTCATTTTGATGTTTCATACTTAAGTTTATGCGAACCTTTGAACTTGATTGTAAACAAATGCACTTAATTTTGAACGTGCCGACCAAACATTAACGTAAACTTTGCTCTAATCGGGTCATTTTCGAAAGACACAGTACCAAAACTTCAAAAACTTTGAGCTACTTTGTGGCCCAGAAAGGATAAAAAATATTTTCTTTGTGCATGAAAAGCCGTATTCAACAGGAGGAAGGAAATGGCATTGCTTCTAAGTTTTTATCTCTCTATTTTTTTCTATTATGCTCACAACAATCTCAAAGCAATCTTCTTACTAGAAGCGTACTCTAATGTCAAGGTTTACCAGTTATCCAAAGTTTTCAATCAGATATGCAGACTTTCCGTATTTAGTGTCATCATCTGTCCAAAATTTATGAGTAAAACTGTCCAAAAGTTTTTGTTCGAAATTTTATGTCTGAAAGTTTAAAGTCCGAATGTTTTTGTAGATAACCAAACATTCGCGGAAAAAAAGAAAAACTCAAACGCCCAAAGAAAACTTTGCTATTATTTAAAAGTACCAAAGAAAGGTTCTTGAGTTACAATAATTTTCCAGCTTCACAATAAGTAACTTACTTAATCACGCAAGATAAGGGGTCTTGGAAAGCTAGGGAAAAGTGATCCATGAAACTTTCAAAATTTGTTTTGGGCTGCACGATTGAATTGCTGCAACAAGGAAACTTTCCAGCTTTTCCAAGTTTCCTATAGTTCTTGAATTGTGGTTCAACCAATCCATTCCATGCATTTATAAAAAGCTAGCAGTGCAAAAACCATAAAACTTTCCATCTTTTCCTGGATATTCTATAGTTCATAAACTGTGGTTCAACAATTTCATGCACTCATGAAAAGCTAGCAGTCTGCCAGTGCAAGAAACGTAAAACCTTCCAGCTTTTCCTGGATATTCTATAGTTCATAAACTGCGGTTCAAAAATTCCATGCATTCTTGAAAAAGTTAGCAGTGCAAGAAATGTAAAATTTCTCAGCTTTTCCTGGATATTCTGTAGTTCATAAACTGTGTTTAAACCATTCCATGCATTCACGCAAAGCTAGCAGTGCAAAAAAAACGTAAAACTTTCCATCTTTTCCCGTTCCAATTAAGATTAGCTCAACTATGCCATACATTCAGAGAAACTAAGCATTGAAAGTACCGGGAAATTTAAAAGTTTTCCGCGAAAGCTTGATTCATATAGCAAGGATGAACCAAGCTTTCATGAAAAAATGGGGAAATAAGAAAAGTCGATAAAACTTTGTGTGATTTAGAAAGCATGATTGGTCGAGATATTAATTTTTTTAGCAATTGCAAGTATTACATTTGCTTTGAACCATATCAAAGCTGATATCTAGAATATCCCTTGATTTGGTGTCATTGTTTCAGCAAGCAGAATTGCAAGAAGGAATAGAGGGGCGAGGTGAGCGGGTCGGGGGACTCCAGGCTCACAAGAGAATGGTTGCGTCCTTGGAAAAGCAAATTGCTGTTCAGGAGAAGAAACTGGAACAGGTTAGTTCATGAACAGGAACCTTTTTTCTCCCAGTGGTTTTTCTGGCCTTTGAAAATGCACAAACTTCACCACTGAGCCCTGACTTTCTGATTACTAGAAAAAACATGCATGAAAATCCAAGGATTACAACTGTTGTTTGTGCAGTTTGCCTTAGACCGCCAGCTGCACAAGTATATCCTTTACAACGTCGAGCAGCCATGTTGATAAAACATGTGAAGTCACATATGTAATTGTAGATCTCCGAAAATCATTGAAACTGGACAGGTTTGCCCTCAGAAAAAGCGGGGAAAAAAGTGTTTTCGAGGCTTAAACCTGATTTCCTTTCTCAACGAGGACCTAAAGTAAACAATTATCATCACGATGAATTCTGTTTCGTTTCAGAAGAACTCTAATTTCTTTAAATGGCTCTGTTGTACTTTTAAGCTAGAGAGAGGAAATTTGGGGATTTGAAAGCAAACCTGTCGAGGAGGGGACATTTGACCATTTTAGTTGTTTTTTCCAAAACCATCAATAAAAATGTTCCTCCTACGGTTGAGCATTTGAACAGAAACCCTCCAACGACAGCTGCACTGCAGTTTTTTAAATCTTGGATAGATAACTGAAGGCAACTAGTAGTGTGAGACAGGACTTGGGCTTCGAGGGTTGTTCTTTTTTTAATTTTAATTTGACGTTTGTGATAGGTTTGCGATGAAAAAATGATTTTCCTTTTTCACGTTTGTTGCAATGGTCGTTATTTTAGTTAAACTCATCGTGAATGAGTTCATTTTTGAGCACTTTTATTTTTAAACGGATTAAAGAATTATGTTTTTTATTGCCATCAGGTTAGAGAGAAACACGATCAACTGCAATCATCCTTTGATAAAGCTCAGGGGCAGCTGGCACAGGTAAAGAACACATTGGATAGATATCCAGTATTGTTAAACTGATGACTAGATTTACACCTTGACTGTTGTTACTGTTATTTTAGTATATAGATGTGAGTATGCTTTGTTTTACTGTAAAATACGTCACTCATGCATTTCATACGAAACTACATCTGGGATACGAGTGACATGTTTTCCGTATCATCACTAGTAAAGATATAACTGATGTCACTTTTGTTTTTCCGCTCGTTTTGGGCAAACAAACACTCGTGGCTGTATAACGAAAAGAAAATTGCACGTTAGCGCGAACATATATGAAGCTTATCTCGTAGTGGAAAAAGTTTTGCTCGTTTGCTACGATCACTTGTGAAATCTCTTTTTTCGACTCATAGATAAACTTCATATATTACTATCATGTAATATCCTGTGTGTATTATTTTTCATGACTGTACTATTGACTGCAGTGATATCTAGTATTTATATAACGTTCATATTATTAATGACTGTTACTACCACCACCACCACCGCTGCTGCTGCTACTAATACTACTACTACTACTACTACTACTACTACTGCTACTGCTACTGCTACTGCTACTGCTACTGCTACTGCTACTACTA
>JANVCF010101878.1:0-12241 GCA_025388745.1 Hydrozoanthus gracilis
ATCCAACTGCTGCAAGTAATGGTACCGTAAGCGGTGTTCCCCATGAGTTTACGGTCGAAATCGCGGAGAAATGGACTCGTGCCCGGCCGTAGGCCTGGGCACGAGTAATAAATCAACAAATGAGTGGCTGGTAAAATTAACCAACTAAAATGATAGATATGAACGCTAACCGAGAAAACTTTTAATTGAAATCCTTAAGAGTAAGGCGTGGCAGTCACTTTGCCGCCTACGTACATACAAACACACTCAGCTCAGAGGTCTGGGTTACGTTAACCATTGCCTGTTAATTTCATTTATTTATAAGAAATGTGTACAGAAAAACAGTGAAAAGAAAGCTGAGCTCACAGAAAAAGCTTAAGCTTGGGCGCAATTTAGGGAACTAATAAATTTATGGCTAACTTTAAGCTACTACGTATACTATACAATAAATAAAGCTATATTTTGTCAAATCAAGCTCAAAGACTATCTTTTGCATATAGTGGGCAAAATTAATTCCATTTGTCGAATGAGAATATTCAAGTTTTGATTCAAAATTCAAACTGACTTCCTTAGCTTGTTCTTTTTTAATTGATGCAGAGAGATTTTTGGATCATAGAGAAATTGGGTTGATCCCCCCGGGGAGGGGGGAGGGTATATACTCCCTATTGCTTTTTAGGGGTTGTCAAAAAAACCGGTGTTAAACCAAGAGCCTCAAAATTTTTAGGGGATACTAGACTGCTGGCATTCCTTTGTTTTGTCAAACTTGCGTAATAAAAAAGAAGCCGGTAAAGACAAAAGTCCTCTGGCCAACGTCCTTTTGCGCGCTCACCTTCCACGTTCAGCGCAACACGAGGGGATCGAGAGGGGACCTAGTGCCGACCCGCTAGCTATCCATGGAAAATTCCAGCTTCAACTGGTATGTTTTTTGCTCGAGCATAGCAAGAGCAGATCTAATCTCGACAACCTCAATTAGTGGCACGTGTTCGCCAAGATATTTGTGCGTCTCAGTTTGTCCATGGTATCCTCGGCGCTTCTTCGAGCCGTTGTCAAAACCCTTCGGATTGCTGTCGGTATACTCGGCCGCGTTTCTTCGGGATTGCCCGAGTGGAACACAGGAAAACCATAAAATGTGCCATAAAAGAGACCCAAAAAGACGTCTGCAGAGGAGCCTAACACGGTACGTAATTCCCCAATCTCGAGCTAGCTTTTCCCTTCTCATTGAGAACCAGCTCCTGTTGAGAACCCATAGTAGGGTAATTTTAAAAACGATGGTGGAAATTTTTATGCCCAAGTATTTTTTGGTATTTTTTTATTTTTCCAACAGACATCCCTACCATTTTAACCCAGAAGTACCACCCGGTGGGTTGGTCATGCTTAAGGAATTTTTTTAATTATACTCGATTATACTAAATTTATAGTATTAAATTGTTTAAAGATTCTGACGTTTCGAGAGTTCGGAATAAATTACAACCAACGCTCGAAGTCGAAATGTCAGCACTTTGTCTTTAAATTTCCTATATGGCGAGGATTAGACGGAAACTACCAAACCAGTTTTAAGTTAAGCTAACATGACAACACCACCGAATCAATGTAAACATCGAACTATACTTCCGATCAACTATAAATTGTGCAAAACTTCGTGAAAAAAGAACCAGAAACTTTCCAAAACAAGATAAAGAAGAATCTTCGACAAACCATATTTGTTTAAATTTTAACACGCTGGAAACGACTTGTTTTTATAACTTTCGAACTATTTTTAAATTTTATGCTTTGAAAGACAAGCTTTAACTTTCTTTCTTCAAAAAATTTCGTGTTCATCTTGTACTCTCGCAGAGTCGAAAGGAAAATTCTAGCACTTGATTTGTTTTACGTCATTACTGCCATATTTCAAGTTACGTGCGTTGGCGCCACGCATTTATTGTGCGATCAGTATTGTAAACGACATTTTTCTGCTAGAGTCATTTCCTTTTAATTGTACGCATTTTGATCATGAGCTCGTTACCGAACAGGAAACTTTGCAACTCTTTTGCCGGGGAACCATTCAGGCGACATGGAGTCTGGGGCGAGTAAACTCCTCCCGTATCCACCTCAATGCCTTGACCGTCTTCGTTGAAGAGGAGGAAGCCGTAGTTTTATTGAGGTATATTTCGAAGTGTTTTGACTGATACAAGAAAACAAATTGTTTTTGTTTTACTCGTGCAGCAACCATGGGTTGCTGTTGTGGAAAGTCACAGAAAAAATATGAAGCCACGAGCGAGGACACAAAACAAATACCCACCAACGGTCCAGGCTATGGCAGAAACATTAACTCTGGCGGTGTTCAAACTTCTGTTGGAATTTCTTCATCACCTTTTCAGGGTGCCGGTTACGTTGCTAGACCAGGAGCTTCACCATTTATGCAACAAAACAAACAGACGTTTATTTATGTGGCACTGTACGACTATGACGCACGCACAAACGAGGATTTGAGTTTCAAGAAAGGTGAGCGATTGCAGATCATCGACAGTTCAGATGGAGACTGGTGGCTCGCAAAGTCACTTTCGTCTCACAGGGATGGCTACATTCCAAGCAACTACGTGGCCCCAGAACAAAGTGTTCAGTCGGAAGAGTAAGTGTTAATCCTTACAATATGTTGTTGTGTTTAACCAAACGAAAATATAACAGAGTTACTACGAAAGAAACAAGGCATTGCTTTATTGCTGAATTGAATGGTGCTAGGGCGCGATCGTTTTTATAAGCGATCTTTGATCCTTCATCCAGTAACTCAAAACACGTTTCACCGTAAAGGTTTGACAAGTAATGTATTTCAAGTAGTTATTTTCAGAGATCCGAAATTATTAGTATAGAGTTATCTTATATAAGTCGTTTTTCTCAAAGAAAATCAATACAGGGGATTCAAAGCCTTGTGGGAAGTTTTTACTTTCGGGTAGGTTGTATCTTGTTTCACCTCTCGCCTTGAATACAGATCCGTCGAAAAGGAAAAGAGAGGAATGTTTTAACAGGGCAGCTGCATTTGTAGTGATGATTTAAAATACTGTCGAAAATGTCGGTTCTGATAAGAGAGGCCGTTTGGCAAGACAACAATCCCTATAAATACAAAATTTCTAGCGATTTGCGTATTGAACTGGCCAGCAGTGCTTTCACTTCCGGGAATGGAGTTGAAATGTTGCAAAACAAAAAGTATAATTTGCATTAAAATTTAGAATTTAGTTGCTTTCTAGCGTTGTATGGCTTCATCACCAGTTAGTTTATGTGCACTGTCACGGCATATGTCTGTTGCTTGGTTTCAGTTTAGCGTGTACGTTCAGTTTAGTAGCCTACATTTTGTCTTGGAATATCGTTTAATTTCACACTTCGAGGTCAATTTCAAATCGACCGAGTTTCTGTTTCAGATTCCTCCCAGGAATTTTGACAAAATGAATCGGAACTGCCGACAAGATAAAATAATTTTAAAGCGTTAGAAATCCAAAAATTGAAATTTGTTGCTTTTTTTTTCCTAATATGATTTGCATTTTTGCGGTTTAGTTGAAAATGTGGTATCTGCTAAAATGTCTCTTGCGAAATATGATGGAAAAATCCGATGAAGCTAAAAATTATATAGCTCAGATGCGTTTGCAGATAACCTAAACAGCAAAACAGTACTTTATAAAAGCTTATATTGGTTGATATAGGACCTGAGAAAGTTTTTAAAACATGACTTGGTCCATTGGCAACTTTCACGATAATGAACAGTTAGATAAAATCTAATTTACTCAAATTATGTTTTACTGTGATGAAATATTCAGTTTAATACAGTTTTAAACTAGCTAATACTTGGGTAACGCTAGTAGAGTGGGCATACAAAAGTGATTTTGAAGTGAATACTTAGGTCATTTTGGTGTGTAAGAAATGAAGGCCACCTTTGCTGAGGTACCGACAGGTAAATAATACAAAAACTTGAAAACCCTGTTTTGCAGGTGTAGAAAGTTGTAGTGTTGACATTTAGTAATAATCAGTTTCACCATTGGAAATATTTGCGTTGATAATATAACAATGGTTTTGATAAACTGTTTGTCTTGTAACATGGCAGTATTTTGTTTTTTAAAGTCTTGTACAGACCCATCTTATTAGCTTTTTTTCAGTTTGGTACCAGGATTATTTAGTTTTCCACCCACTCCTTGAAATAAGGAAGTGAAACTTTTCTCATTTATTAAAAAAAGTTAGATAGTTTTGCTGTGAAACAAGCAAGACAGTTTTCCAGAGGCTTAAACTCTTAAAGCCTTGAGTACTGATTCAGAGAGAATAATATTGGGTCTATTAGGACATTTTACAATTACCTACACTGCTTTTTTGTGAGTTCATTAAAAAGTTAAGTTAAATGAATTTTTGCTACTGGTAATTAAATGCAAGAAATTGTTTTACTGTTTTAATTGCAGTTGGTATTTTGGAAAAATAAAGCGTGCTGAAGCTGAAAAGAAACTGATGCAGCATGGCAACCCAGCGGGTACCTTCCTCATACGAGAATCCGAAACATCACCTGGCAACTATTCACTCTCAGTTCGTGATGGAGCTAATGTTAAGCATTATCGAATTCGTAAAATTGATACTGGTGGATTCTACATCACAACTAGAGCACCGTTCTCTAGTTTGCACATGCTTGTTGAACATTATATGCAGGAATCTGATGGGTTATGTTGTCACTTGGTGCTGCCCTGCCCTGGTGATAAACCAGACACTGCTGGACTGTCCTATAATACAAAAGATGCTTGGGAAATCCCACGGGAATCAGTTAGGTTAGACCGAAAACTGGGTCAGGGCCAGTTTGGAGAGGTATGGGCAGGAATGTGGAACAACACCACCCCTGTGGCTGTGAAAACTCTCAAAAAGGGGACAATGTCAGTATCTGCCTTCCTAGAAGAAGCTCAGATCATGAAGAAGTTGAGACACTCAAACTTGATTCAGGTGAGAGCTTGTCAAATAATTTCTGTTCATAAAATTCTGAGTATTGTTTTAATTTAGTTGTAGCATGGAAGGTAAAATTACATTGATTTACTTGGATCACAACAGGGGCATTTTTTCTTAATTCAGGGCTTAATGACTAGGCACTGATATACCTCCAACGTTTTCGAAAATCTTCTGAGAAACATCTTCTGGCCATTTTCAGAGGTTTTCCAAGAATTTTTGCTTGTTTCCAGAGATAGCAAAAGTTTTGAAACTTGAAAAGTTAGTTAAGCAATGCTTTTTCATGTTGGTACTGCAGAATTGAACAATTTTGCCCTTGATGTCATAAACATGTAATCACATGGTAAGGTTCCTCATAAAATTAAGGATTAATTTCACTGGTGTTTTCAATTTTTACCAAACTGCCCAAGGGCTCGAAGTTAAAAAATCGTTGGGTCACTTTTTTGGCGACCAACTGGAGAAATGAAGTCGCCAGTTTGTATAATCAAAATAATGTTCAGGTTCCACTTTTTGAAAATGTTCGATATTGTCCAGCATGGTATGGGACACACTGGTACAATTTAAGTTTGAAAACAAAAAAATACATACTTCTACAAAACTATCTTGCCAAGCAAAGACGTCCTCTGGAAGCTTTTAGCATTTATATAGAGCTCTTTTCCATGTGGATATGATCAAAGGCGCTTTACAATGATTTACTGATGACTCTGGTATTGAGGGTCTTAGATAGTCCGCTATTTGCGGCTCGCAGTAATGTTTGGTAAGAGTTGCCCTCAGTTAGTAGAAGACTTTCTGCTTGTGCGATTTGGCACATTCTTTTACGACGATCGCAAAGCAAGATGAGATAAGAGGTTTATATAAACGTTAGGGCTTTGTTGTACATCTGAATAATGCAAAATTCAGGTCGCCAAAGTGGCGACTTTACATAAATATTTAGTTGCCAAGGAGAAAAAGTTAGTCGCATTGGCGACCGTTTTGGTGATTCGCAATTTTGAGCCCTGTGCCCTCCTTGTGATCAAGCGGCTAAGACAATTTTAGAAAAAATGAAAACACTGTGAAATTCATTCTAATCTGATTACCTGATATACAAATAACCATGTGGTTACCTAATATATAAATAATCATGTGATTACCTAATATTCAAATAACCATGGGTTAGGAAATGCTGGCAATATATGAGTACGATTTTCTTACTAAAACTTGACTATAGAAAAAGAAAAAAACTAATACATTGTTCAGTGATGCAATATTTTCAATTTGGTCTCAAAAAACTATTTATAACCAAAACATCCAATTTGGCGCAAAAAATGTAGTTTCAGCAAAAATAATTTGTTTAATGTCTTACTGACTGTTTATTCTACAAAATTCACAAAACTGAATTGCAACGGTTTTTGTTTTTGTGGTACCTCCTATAAGAATAAAGTGTGGGCTCAGCTTATAGTCGAGTTCAATCACATGCAAAATGGTTGAGTTTTGTTTCATCTTTCCTATGAAGCCGAAAAACCCAGCCTAATGACAAATGGTTGCACAAACTTTCTCGAAAGCCAACACAGGGTTGCCACAGTCCTTGAAAATCCTTGTAAGTCCTGGAATTAGTGGAAAAAAATTCCAGGCCCTGGAAAGTCCTTAAATTTGGATTGCTGTCCTTGAAAATCCTGGAATGGGCAAAAACTTTCATTCTTTAATTCCAAAATTAACAAGAGTAAGCTGTTTGTTATAATATTTGGTGTAAAAATGTTCTTAAACAAAAACTGCTAACTCATTGTTAGGATTCAGCCAATCCACATTCATTTTAGGTGTCACTTATTTGATAGACAAGGTCCTGGATTTGCTTGAAAAGGTCCTGGAAAGTCCTGGAAAAGTCCTGGAAAAGTCCTTGAATTTTACATCCAGTAAATAGTGGCAACCCTGCCAACATTTACTTGAAATTTTCTTTGAAATTATTATCAGTATGCCTTACTGGTGTCAAATCTGTTTGCAGTTGTATGCTGTATGTACTCAAGAAGAACCCATCTACATTGTGACCGAGTTGATGAAACATGGAAGTCTGTTAGAGTACCTGAAGGATGGGGCAGGTAAAGATCTCAAGCTACCACTTCTGATTGATATGGCTGCACAGATAGCTTCTGGTATGGCATACTTGGAGCGACACAACTACATTCACCGAGATCTGGCTGCTAGAAACATCCTTGTTGGTGATGGCAATGTTTGCAAAGTGGCAGATTTTGGTTTGGCTAGGATTATCGAAGATGAATACAACTCACATGAGGGAGCAAAGTTTCCAATCAAATGGACTGCTCCAGAGGCTGCCCTGTATAACAGGTTCACTGTCAAGTCCGACGTGTGGTCATTTGGTGTACTAGTGGCTGAGTTGGTTACTCATGGCCGCACTCCCTATCCCGGGATGACAAATGCTGAGGTGTTGTCACAGGTAGAGAGGGGTTATCGAATGCCACAACCTCTCAACTGCCCAGATTCCCTGTACCAAATAATGCTTGATTGTTGGAAGAAAAATGAGTGGGAAAGACCGACATTTGAGTACTTACAGTCTTTACTGGAGGATTACTTTATTTCAACTGAGCCTAATTACAAGGAAGCTCCATAAGGTTTCCTGGTTGGTAAGTTAGTCAATCTTGTTTGTAATGGAAACTACACAAATACTTTTTCATCCATTAAGTATTTATTTGTTAGAAAAATAACTTTAGTTATTAATTTACATGTGTACAAATATTAAGAGAAAAAAAACCTGAAAACAAAGCATCTTTAGTCTCTGCCTTCTGTGATTACTTGAGACACATTTTTTGCACCCTTGGGTAGTCAAATTATTCCATAACTTGGTGACTGAAGTGATCCAATACTGTAGCCAGGCCTTATTTGGCAACAGAAATTGAAACTTTTCCCAATCATTAGTTAGCATACTTGTCAAAAAAAAAGCTAGCCCTTTTATAGAAATATTGAAATATATGTTGACGTGTTGTTGTGAAAATCTTATTAGCCATTGATTTTTCATTTTTGCATTTGAAGTTTCAGATTCAATTATTTGCCGTTTTCACATTTGAAGTCACGAGTCAATTATTATAAGTTACATATAAAGTCCAAAAGTTCCAGAAGTTAAAAGCTGTTGAATAAGAATTTAAAATCTAGCATGAAAATGCATTAAAAGTTAGAAGTTAGTATATTAAAACAGAAAATAAATGCAATTAAATACAAAAGGTTTTTGATCTGACCCCTTCAATTTTGTACAGCAGAGTTAGTTATTAATAATTTATTCCCATGTTACTTTTCAGGTCCACACAAAGTATGAACATTTTTACCAGAGTAGTTTTGTAAATTTTAGAACAATATGCTTATACTTCAAAGATATTTGTATAGTGTAGTTTCTCGGGATCAACTGTGTAAATGAGCCTTTTCCAAACTATGCAGTTAGTTTTGCTTAAACCAAAATGTTAGTAAGTTGCTCTTACTTTTGAGCCAATGTCTTTAATTGAAGAAACATTTTAAGAATCAAAAGAGTTTTTAGATTTTCATGTGTACCATTACTTTCTGTAAAACTTTCCAGGATAACACTTTGCATAAAGTACTTTTGAGCTGTTGGTTAGGATTCTGCTTTCACACTGAAGCATTTCACTTTGTGGCCGGTGGTAGCAAAGCTATTGAAAGTGTATCTTTTCTTTCTGTGTATGTGTGTGTCTGTCTTGTTGGGATGTGTAGGAAGAGGGAAATGGGGGATGGGACCGAACTGAGTCTTGACATGGGGGACTAAGTAAGTCATACACCAAGTAATTACATGTCTAAATTTTCTCAAATTTATATATATACCCAAATCCTATGTAACCTTACTTACTTCATCGTACAACAGGGTAGTTATAAACTGTTACGCAAATTACCTATAATTTTTTGTGAAGTTTGTTTGTGTAAACAAACCTATTTGCCATATTGAGTGTTAACAGTAAATAAGGCAATGATGTAACCAGGACAATTCTGATGAAGTAATTTGCAAAAAAGTCATGAGACAAGAGATTTTTCAAATCAAATTTCATCTTGCAAGTTTATTTACACCATTTCACATAGGAACTGCAGTCTTCCTCTTTCTGTCCATCTCACCCCCCCCCCTCCCTTTCACAAAAAGCATAATGAATAATTTGAAGAAACCTCTTAGGACAATGTATCAAATCAAGTTCATCATGGGCTTGCAAGTTTATTTGCACCAATTGAAACACATCTTAGGAACTGCAGTCTCTTGCAAGTATGATTGCATTTTTTCAGTTTGAGTTATCTTTCAACTTTTCATATAAACATTTTGTTTTGCAATTATTTGTTTATGAGATAGGTGCAGAGTAGTAAAATTATGGCACCATATGGGTTTACAATATATTGACTGCAAATTCACCTTTTTATAGGCATTTTTTAGTCACACTCTTTATTGATTTATTAATTAAGTCTTTTACTTATAAATAGCAAAGTTATTTTAAAAGAGCACAAAAATTGGCCAAGAGGTACTTCATTTTACTTAGTATTCAATTGTTAATATTTAACCATAATTACGTTTTCTGGGTTCCATTTAAGTATTTCTTTAGACAGGGGAAGATTTTGGGTCAGAAACTTTAGTATAAAGGGAATGTTTAGGGGTTTTGGAGACATGCTCAGGTTGTTTGGCTCAAAGCAGAGGTTTGGTTATTTGTATTTTTTAAGTCATTCTGGTTTGTTCTTTTGAATCTGCAGATGGAGTGCTTATTGTAGATGTATTATGGCCTTCATATCATTTTTTCTAAGAAATTTTATGAAAGAAACCTATCTCACATGGATAAAATCAAACTTGCTCAGATGTTTTTTATATTTAGTGGAGATTATTAGTTTTAAAATGTAGTGGCTAGTTTTACAAGTAACACAAATCTGTAAACTGTAGTGCTGCTAGTTTTGAAACTTGACTCCAGAAAGTAAAAGGTAACATAGAACCAATTTAACATAAATAGTTTAGTTTTGAGGCAAGTATGTGTCCAGAGTGTTGCAGAAATTCAACTGACTGCTGTCAGTAGTCTAGTTTATGATATTGAGCAATCAACTTTTATTGTTTGCCTTTCTTTACAAGATTAATAAATGCAGACAAGCCTATCGCACTTCCCATCTGATCATTTAATACTTGAAGTACCATGTGTTGAACAATTCTGTGTTTTAATACTTTAAGATCTAAATTTATTTTTTTTTAAATATTTCCTTGGCAGTCACGATTTTATACTTGCAGTAAAGGTTGTGAACAATAATTTTTTTGCAATTAAAAATGCTACCACAAGTTAAGGTTATTGTAAAGTTTTGGAAAACTTTTGGTAAATAAACAGTAACTAAATGTAATGATTACAAATAACAAACATTGACTTGTTCATAAGTCACTTTCTTATAATGAAATACAAAAAAATTATATAAGTTTGTGTATCAGAAAATAAATTGCACAACAACTTACGTTCTGGCAGTTGACCTTAAATTTTTTGCTATGCATTGAAAGAGGAGTGACTCCATGTGCTGTTAATAACTTTTCTGGTTTTACTACAAAGGATAACACAAGTTATTGTTTTGAGAAAATATTTTCACTAGGAATAATATTCATCTCTTATCAAGAATTTTTGACTTAAATAGAACAAACTAGTTCAGTTCAACTAGCACAGTCACTGTGGCTAGATAGAAAAATGATTGTTTGATTAATAACCCTCCTTGTTCTGTACCCCCCCCCCCTCCACTCTTCTAGCCCATAGTAACGTTTTGTTAGTTGTGTTAGAATGATTTTATTCTGTATTATTTAGCATTGTTAACTAATTATTATTGCACTGTTCAGTAGAATCGACATGTACAATGCTTCAGTGCTAAAGGCTGTGCAGTGTTTGAGTTAAGACTTTACATAATTTTTGAAAGAATATTTGTATCATTTTTTGTCCCTTTTTAGTAGACACGGAACAGGTAGCTCATTAATTTGTGCAAGAACTATCAGCAGTTACAGAAAGTTAGAACTGTAAAAGTTGATGTGATACGCTATTTTTGTAACATTAATCAAAGCGAGGTGATTTACAAGAAAATAAACCACACCTTGAAGGAGAATCTTTTTATTGTAGTTACTGACCACTATCAGCAGGCAAGTTAAACTTGCCGAGTTATTGATGTAATACATAAAAGTATTCTGCAGTGTCTCTGTGTGGTGAAGGGTAAGGGGGTGAAGAAAGGTTGGAATTGAACAATGTGGCCGTCCCTGATAAGGGAACAGGGATGTATGTGCCCAACGGGGAATATTGAGATTGGCAGAGGTTGGTAATTTAACAGCCGAGGGTGTCACTACATTGGGAGGAGTGACCAAAGGGTGACTGAATAAGAGGCTGTTCTTGTATAGTTTGGGTAAGGGTCAGTTAGGCAAAGGTTATTAAAATGGGAGTTAACATATTTGAAAGCAATCAGAATAAAATGTTGCGTTTACCAGATGCCTGTGTGCCCAGTTAGGGAAAGGGGAATCGACAATGGGTAAGAGTTCAAAAGGGTATCTGTGTCCGCATAGGGGAAAGAAGACGGGCAAAGGGTGATTTCTCAGCATATCTGATCGATTTGGCCAGTCAAAAAGCCACAATTGTAGTTTTGGCACCAAAACTAGTTCTAGATCCAATTGTCAGTGATTTGACTCAAATGTGCGTGAATCTGATATCAGTCGTGTGTGACAGAAGGCCAGTCTGTAGTAGTCAGTAGGCCAAAACCACCTCTACATCGAAGAGGTTTTAAAGTGGTAACCATACCCAATGTTGGGAAAGGGGTGGGGGTCATGGGTACACTGCCTGAAGACAAGGAACTGTTTCGACTCGGTGTAGATCAACACTAATAAACCGTTCCATAGAAATAGAACCAGCAACTAGATTTTTGTCAAACTTTCCTCATTTGTCAATCATTATATGCAAACTGCAAAAATGGAATAAAAAAGGGGTGTGCCCAGGTTAACTTTTAAGTTAAGATTAATACAAATAACCCCTCCAGGGCTATTTTTCTGTTTTTGTAAGCTAGGGGGAATGTACAGTTAAACTCTCCCAATCTCGCTGAAACTCAGCCACAAGAAAAACAAGCCTCTTATAACACACACCATAGAAGATTCGGAGGATTTTATTAGATTTAAGGTAAAAACTTCTTTATTAGTATTCCATATACATTTAATGTATTGTACTCCACTCATTATGTGCTTGGGCTACCTGTGGTTCAATAAGACTGAAGTTGTTGGAAGCAACTGGCAACAATGAACGCCAAACTTGCCAGAGAACTTATCGGGACAATCTGTTTGATAAGAGAGAGAGAGAAATAAAAT
>JANVCF010101989.1:0-12238 GCA_025388745.1 Hydrozoanthus gracilis
ATATTTGCTCCTGAAATTCAGCTTTTTTGAAAAAAGGTGGTGGGTGGCGGCTAATACCCCCCCCCCAAAAAAAAAAATTGGTTCCCTAGGGTGGACCGTTGTTTTGACCTCTTCCCTTATATAGACGGTTTTAGGTATGTTTAATGTTGGTTTATTTGCTATAAGCCTTGATGCTACATTTTTGAGGTCCGTGTTCATCTTTTACTCAATTGTTCTGATGTGTGAACCGAAAGCACTCAAGCTTATGGCATCAGCATTCCTTTCCTTTAGGAACTATCACTACAACTGTTGACGGAACTATGTTGTGAGCCATCGCACAAAACCAAAACTTTCTATTAAACTGTTAAAGCAGAATTACTTGAACTTACTCCTTTCTGCTTGTGCAATTTGATGCCATGCAGGCAAGTTCTCTTGATTATTGGATGATGAGTGAGGACTGTGGTGTGGTAGGTGGTGAAGAACGCCTGTCCTTCTGAGCATCACCGGCAACAAAGAGAAAAAAACATTTTAGTTCAGTTTTTAAGAGTATTCTGACATTGAATTTGATTCTACATACTAGTTTTCCTATTATTGCAAATAAGACGTTATTTCTACATCTTATAACGCATACGCTCGTTAATATTACATCTTAACAGCGTATATGCTTGTATATGAAAAGTTAACGTTCTATCAAAAACTCTACGTAGCTTGAAATTTAAAACAAATACGTTTAAAACAGATCTAAAAGAAAGTGAAACGCTTCAAACTTTTTCGATCACCTTCTGCGGTCTTCTTCAGAGATGATAACTTTGCACTAAATCAAAAAATTCTTAAAAGTTAGGATGATGTTTGTTGATGCGTAAATCTTTGGGAAAATTACGGAGTTTTTGTCTAAAAGGGGGGTAAGGATTCCGGAAATATTCTTTCGTTCTTGCTGTTCACACCTATTTCAAGAAAATCGGCGTAAGCAGGAAGTATATCGTAGCAGGTTTCTGTCACCCTTAAATTGGTTCCAGGTTGGTCTTCGGCCACCCGGGACTCCAATTCATCTTAACCTCCCCGACTTATGAAAAAGGGCATGTCCTGCAAGCGACTTAGTACATAATGCCTTTCAACTTCTCTTTTAGTCGTCCGGTCTTTGGGCTTCTCGAATATAAACTTTACAATGTTTTACTGATTTGAAAGGTGTCCTGATATTTTTGCAGCTTGAAATGCGTCCGGAATGCTTTCCGACACACCTTTCACATACAGAATCGACGTGTGTGCTTTTGGATTTCCTGCGTTCTTGATTTACGTGTTTGTTTTGCTTGATTCGTCAACTAGTTTGATGAAGATTAAGTGTTAACCAGTAGTTTTTAAATCAATAGCAACACCCCCTATTCTACTTGCCGAAGTTATGGTATAAACCATAAAACGACGCTGGAGTGGAATCGTAGGGGGGTAGCTTCCCGTAGTCCATTTCCTTAAGATTTCTAAGTTTCTTTAGATCCGAGAGTTTTCTCTGTAACTCAAGTTCCATTTTTGAAGTCGTCTTGCGCCTCCTATCGGTGATTGGCATATAGATGCTCTAATTTTGCAGGTTTATTAGCTTGGGTGGTTTAGCCTACTTTAGAACTCCGTAAGCCTCCGCTCTAACAGCGTTTTGCTTTTATCGGGGCAGGTGGTTTATTGTAGCTTCAACAGAAGCAAGTATTTTTTTTAAATAAATAGTAAAAAGCGTTGGCTGACAACCGAAAGCTCGAAAGCTTTGACAAGCAAAAGGTGTACGCTGGTGTTTTTCAATCTTCAGCACATTCATTATTTTGTTAGTCTTATTAATTTTTATTATGTAATCAAACGGTGTCGGCGACCACACATAGATTGCTGAATTAACGGAGATTAATATGTTAGCCTACTAAAGCAAGCTACCTGTAACGTAAAGCATTCATAGCATGGGCTAGGAAACTAGTTCTAGTAGGGGCTCGTCTTTCCTGAAGATGGTCAGCCGCTCCTTGCGGATGCAATGGCGTTGGTTTAGAGGAACTCTCTACCAAATCATCCCACGTTTCTATCTTGTTAGAAACCGCTACCTTTCCTCTGGAAAGACAACAAAGTATAAGAAAAAAATTTACAGATCGTTTTCAAGCAATCTTCATACGCAATCCGTTGCATATTTCCAAAGAAATAATTTGTTTATTATATCATTAAAAGGTATTAGAAAATAATCCTGATGTAACGCGCGCTCTGATTGGTTACAAATCTATTTTCTATAAGAGAATAGAAAAAGAATTTGACGTCACACAGCTCAAGAACTTTTTTTTCTCTTAAGTTATTTTCTAAAAGGGATAAAACAGCACCGCTTGTGTTTCTAGACAATTTTAGAAAATGGTTATGACGCAAGAGAACACTCAAAAAGCAGCAACACTTTTCTTGTGCCCTCTTACGTCATAACCATTTTCTAAAATTGTCTAGAAACACAAGCGATGCTGTTTTATTCCCTTAATCAAATGAGGCCGAGTCTAGTCTGCTATGTTATCATTACTACTACTATTATCATTATTACTATCATTATTATCATTGCTGTTATCATTATTATTATTATTATTATTATTATTAGTAGTAGTAGTAGTAGTAGTAGTAGTAGTAGTAGTAGTAGTAGTAGTAGTAATAGTAGTAGTATCATTATTATTGGTGCTGTTTGTTCGAAAAATCGCAAAAAGTGCACTCAAAGAAAATTAAATACGACCCGCCATCTTCGTTGGGCGGGTACAATATGCTTGCTAGAAACAAGGATAGCCTCCTTGTTTCAAGACGTGTAAAAGTTGATTTAATAATTTTGACAGTTTTTAACGAAAGACTTGTTATTTTGAGAAAAGCTTTTCTTAATACAAACTGTTCCTACTAATTCACTCAACTGAAAACGCCTAAAGTTGGCCCGGGTTCAATTCCCGGTACTAAAACCTCACTCAGGGCCTCGAAATAACTGTGGAGAAGGCGCTGCCTTTTCCCTAACACCTGCAAACAACTAGGCCTTCGCGTCTTCCCGGATAAGGACATTAAACCGTATGCCAAGTCTATCTCCCTATCGAAGGCTTAAAAAACCCACAACACTTGTCGAAAAAGAGTAGGGTACGTAATCCCGGTGTCGTGGTCTGTTTACTACTAACCGCGGGCAATTCTTAATGAATATGGTTGTGAGCCGCGTAAGCGTACTGTCTAAGACCCTCGATACCAACGTCAACTGTAAATCATTGTTAATCACCTTTGATCATATATTTCTGGGAAAAGGCGCTATAAAAATGCTAAACATTATTATTCATTACTAAAGTTGTCACCTCATTTTGCGGTTGAAGTTCAAGCCACATTCAGCGGTTGTCGAGGCCGCAGGACGAAACAAGCTGGATGCAGACTCGTTGACATAACTCGGTCGAACCAGCATGTGTGGGGAAGCAGAGAAAGCTGCTTGACTTTCCAGGCGAGACACATCGCTCATCGACCTATTTTCGACCGCCTGGACAGGGAGGTTGAAAGATTGACTAACATTATTTCACTTATAAGGTCGATACTTTGTAACAATGCCAAAACTTATTTGCTCAGATGTGACTGAGCTGTTAACTGCCTAGTTAATTCATTCTGGGTTGCCAATGAATAAAAGATTTTGTAACAAAAAACTGACACTTGCTGAAGCTATAAACTTATGAACTTTTATAAATTAACTCTTAGATAAAAATCTTGCTTTTACTTTCACATGGTATTTTAATTTTCCTCTATTTTTGGTTTTCTAATTCTCATCTTATCGTTCATCTCACTCAAATCACGTATTGGCAGGTCTAAGTATGTTACTCTTACTAGCATAACATAAAAGGAAGGCCGAGTCACAAGAGCTAAAATATCAGTACAAACCTAATATTCAAACTTGTGAATGGAGTGGGAATCTGGCTGGCTCGAGTGGGGAGTGGGCAGGGGTACTCCCTAAAATGGGATGATAGGTTTGACCGCCGTATCTTTTAGGGTTTAAAATATGTGACATCAAGAGCCTTGTATTTTTAGGGTGAAACAAAAAGTTAAGACGAACGTACTTTGGCGAACGTCCTGTTATGCTATTTTGCTGTTATTTTATGTTCCTTTATTTAATGCATATCACGTTCAACGCAACACGAGAGAACTTGGCGTAGAACCGCTAGCTATATATATGCAGGAAAAATTTTCACCTCTCAATTGTTAGTTTTTTAAGGGGAACTTCGATTCTTAGGTGGGAGAATTTTTTTTCCTCCCAATACGTGTAGGCATTTTTTTCTTGCCCATTTGTGTTGCATGATTTTATTGCTAATGTGACAGCTCTACAGGCAGTGTAATGTTCATTTGCAGAGCAATGTTCATTTGAACTTTTTTCTTCAGCGACATGAGATTTAGGGGAAAACTGCTAATATCAAAAAGACAACACTCCCGCTCTAAACCATCAAGTTATGCCTGTTAATCTCTCCTTGGAGATTTAGTTAATATTACAACATTTTACATTGTCTTCAGGCTTTCTAAATTGTATTCAAGTCTGTTCTTTTAGGTAACAGCCAAACTCTGAAGATGAGGCGAGACTCCTCAAAACATGTTAGTTTCGTAGCATTAAACCATGATGAAAGTGAAGAATGTTCTTGCATCCACTTATCATACAACACAATGTATATCTATAGTCTTGTTTACTTATCCTGTTTTATCTGTAAGAAATTGAGTGGACAGTCAGAAAAATAGGCATGTAGATAGATACAAATTTTAAGACAAACTGACCAGAAGACTTGAGTATTAGCCGCCAAAGACTTTTCGATCATCTCACCTGATTGGGATAACCACTGTTCGCCGTGTGGCGAACGCATCGCAATGGTCTCCCCCTGCCGTCAATAACCACGGGACGTTTAAGAAACTTTAAAAAATCTCTAGTCAAAGGGGTCTACAATGGAAAGAACGGTTGGAAACCAGAGTTAAACCAAAACAACGTGCTCTAAACAACAATTCTGGTGTTTGTATTCTCACCTGCATGTATGCAAGAAACTTCTTCACGAATTTTTTTTCTCTATATTGAATAGTGGTAAATATCAGTACAACAGAAATCTAGATACTTGAATAAGTTTCCCGTGAGGTAAACTAGTTTTACCCAGATTTCAAAATTTAATCAAATTACTAAAAGCAGCTTTGGGGTGCAGATGGCAGAACAAGTTTCTGGGTAAGAAGTAGTAACTCCTACCTTTGTTCGCAGGTCTTTCGTCTTGAGATGATAAACGTAGCAAAAGAGCACGTAAAGAGCTCTCAATTTTGCAACAAATATTCGACAGTTTCGTTCATAAACCAACCTAGTGTTGTTAAAAATGACATATCAAAACGATTTTAAAATTATGTGACTTTAACCAAGAGAACTTGGTTATCTTACAGTATGCGAATTAGGAAAAATAGTCACTCAAACAGTTTTTACAGGAGTTTAGCAGTTTTAAACCTTTTGTGTTGTTCGATTCAAAGGTTTTCAGAATACTGTTAAAGGTCAGTCAGGGGAACAAGTACCCGGCAGCCTCGGGCGATTTCATGCCCCCAAAGCTTGAACCTCCGGCGATTTATGGAAGAGTTATAACGGATTGCTACATAAGCATGAATCTGTTAGCAAAACTCGTTAAAGAGCATGCAAAGCAGTTTACGAGCACTGTTTGCACTATACTTTAATTGAACGTCTCTAAATTTGCACAAAAAGAAATTGCCAACAACTAGCAGTAGTCCCCCCAACTGCCGTTGGGGCTGAAAGATGATTTCGGTCAGGGGGGAAAAGTCCTTTAATCTTCCGAATCTCATAGTCTTCAAAATGAAGCAGTTTTGCAGGTTTGCAGGTGCATGCCATTCTGCTCGCAATTAGATAGATTTGACAAAGAGAACGCAACGACAGCGAAACTTCTGTTTACGTGTGCGCGCACAGCTAGAGTTCCTGAGACGTCACTCTGTATACACACGATGCTTGAATCACGTTGCGGTCACAATGTGTTGCCTTCTCCTCAGAACCTCGAGCTGCGCACGCGCACGTAAACAGAAGCCATGTTGTCGCGTCGTCTTTGCTAAACCTATGTTGTATCAGCAGTAAAGGCGTGCGTACATTTTTGACTGTTGTCCAGGCTAATTTCTCATTGGAAAGTTCAATTTATAGTCTCTCGGTTGCGCTATGGTATTACCCAAGAAGATTTACCAAAAGCATGTGAATTCTCATCGCAATGAAAAGGCTTCGTGTCTCGTGTCTTTAACTTAACCCCATCTACACCGGGTAAAACAATTCACAAATTTAAGAGCGCTCGTTCGTTATGAGATGGCAAGTAGCCAAAGAGGCGCGTAGCATTGAGTTTGACGTAAATCATCCCATATCCAACAAATGGAATAACTGCTTTATTAAATTTCTTATGTTTTCCAAATCTATCAATACTTGAAAATGACAGCTTAAGTTTATTCAGAATCATGTTTTAGCTTTGCGACACTACACAACCAGTTTCCAAGTATAGTAAATTCGGAGTTCGGCTGATAACAGAGATTGACTGAACCAATCAGAACGCTAGAAATGCAACATTCGAAGATGACATTTTAATAACGCAAAATGTATTTTACTCATGAAAGTGGAATTTGGTGGCAGAATAGGCGAGACAATCAATTAAGTTGCAAACCAAAACACCGCCAGATAAAATATGCCATCCGAAACTCCTTCTCAAAACAATCAAATGTATAGTTTAATAACTTCGGGAAGGTTGTATGTAATGTCCTTGCTAATGAATGGATTTATAACGCGCATACGAAAGCTGACATGTCTGTGCTAAGTCTGATTGTCCTTCGAATTATTTTATTCGTTCTAGTTCATGTATACTATATCTATCACTGCAAATACTCCCTACCTTGGCGAAATCAAGATACGATCTTTTGCAAATATTTTTGACAACCTTTCTTTGGAGGATGTGTTGCAGCGAGATTTTTGCATTCTGTTTCTTTGAAACTTTGTTTCGAGGGCACTTTTTCATTATTGTTACAAGTTTTTAAAAAAACTTGTAACAATAATGAAAACAGTATAAGCAACAGTAATTACTAAAACCAACAAAATCAAAATAAATAGAATTTAAGTAATGCTGATAACAATAGCGACAATAATAAAGAAAGTTTTTTAGAATAATGAGACCAGTAAACTACCTTTGTTGTTCCTCATCCTGATCTTGTTTAGCCATCTGGTCGCCGGCGAGAGCAGCCAACATTCCCTCTAGTTCCTCCACGTCAGACTCGCGACTTTCCGCTCCTATTTTTTTCCACGAGCTGACCATCTCTTTTAGAAGATTTGGCGATACCACATTTAGTGTTGCCCCATCATACATCATTTCTACCACCTGAAAATAAACAAACTCGATTTTGCAGTTTGGTCAGTCTCCTAATAACAAGGTGGGGTTTCTGGATATTGAGATAAATTTCATGTGAAAAGTTAGCTGGGACGATTGCATGACTACCTTTTAAATCCAGGTCCCAAAAATATGCGCGCACTATAGATTAAAAAGTTGGTTACTTGTCAACCATTTTAAACAGGAAGCTCTGGTATAAAAAAGAAAGCTTCGCCCCCGTCGTGAAATTTGAACAAAATTCGAAATCTTACGGCGGCCATTGTTAAAAAAACAACCAACTTTATCCAATTTTAAATCAGTTGTTCCACAACAGTGAAACAATTTCATATTTACTATAGCAAAGTCTTTGCATTAGTTTCTTCTATGCTTTGTATGTCATGAACAATCGGTCTTCGTACGTCAAACAACGTCGTACTTCGGACGTCAACAACGTCAGACCTTGCCCGTATTTTGTCATTGTTTGATCATGTAGCATTGTTCTGTTGAGTCCGTAACCGCCCTAGTAGACATAGAAGTAGATAGGCTAAGCACAGTTTGTCTGAGTTTGGCCGTGCTCAGAGAGGCGAGTCAGATGGACTGGGGTTTTAAGGGCCCTGCTACCTAGGTGACAAGGTTTTAGAGGTCAGGTCCCAAAGAAGTGAGGCTCGTCCAGAAGTGTTGGTTTTTAGGGGGTCATGAGCTAACATGATTGAGATTTCCGGGGGTTCGGGACCAAAATAACTGAGGTTCTAGACAATCAGCTAAGGTCATTTCGTTTCTGAAAGCCCAGTACGGTTTGGGACTCACTACGAAACATGATCATCATTCCGAGAGCATTGCAAAAAAAATCCTCTCAAAGCTACACGAAACTAATTAGAGAACAGCTGTCTATTGGAATATGTGACGAGTTCCCCTCATTTTGCATCCACGGACGAGTTTATCGAATCGCAGGTCAAGAAGGTAAAAGAAAACCACGAAACTGTTTTAAGCAACCAATACAGATCCATATGTGTTTGAGTTGAACTTACCCTTATAGACAGCTAACTATCAATTTACCAGTTGAACTACTTTTTGGAAGATCGATAACGGTTGACTTCCCAAGAAGAATTCGGCAAAGAATCTGCAACAGTGATAATGTAATAGGCATACTTGAATAAAGAACAACAGCGTCACTTCCATGAAAAGAGGATATGGAAGCCATTTCTATATCTCCTCTCAGGGCAACCAGTTCAGATTCAAGATCCCCACTAATTACAAATGGAAACTTGATGTAGTCAAAGAGGAGTTGGAACACGTTCCATGATCAATACTCTGACAAATGCCAGCAGAACGAGCATTTAGATGCAGTCAACAGCATGTTATGGAAGCCCCAATTTCATCCAAAAGTTCGCAAGACCAAGACTTAGTGACAGAAAGTCCCTCACTAGACGTAACCGCAATGAATAACAAACAGATCAAACACTGAGTCGTCACAAGAAGTAGATGCTCAGTAAAACCACCCATCAAGTACGCTGCTTTCGGAACATTAACATTAACATAGAGACCTATCAAAAATTGGTGAGTTGTTAACTAGTATGAAAGTAAGACCTTAAAAAAAGGAGAGGGTTGCAATGGTGTTCGCACGTAGTTTATGGGGGCACGCGTAGTGCGTGTTGAGCTCCTTGTGCATTCGGAGCAGTGTTCACAAGTTAAATGAAGCGCATAATCTTGTGATACAAAGCGTACACAGTCCACTCGAGGTTTTTACAGTGACCAGTTAGGATAAAAAAGAGGTTGTCAACGTTCAAGTACTATATTAACCATACTCAAAATAAAGAGAAGAGAACAATAATAATAATTAGTAAAATCTTCCTTGACACCTTTATTGAAAACTGGCATTACTTTGGCGCATGGCTCGGGGTCCACAAATCACTAGAAGTTTTTGTTCTCGTTCTGCGTTCTCGAGGAACTTATGAAGTTTCGTTAGATAAACTTCCTTGGATGATGGAGGGTGATAGAAACCACACACATTATAATTTTTCCCTTTGGCTGGATGAGCTTCGCAAGCAACCAGTTCACAGTTGATCGAGTTCAGCCGCGTTTTTGAATGTCGAAATTATGGCAAAGAACATTAAAAAATCCCTCCTACCCTTTTACCACTCTGCCTGTTGCGAGATAAGAGTTCTTGATTTTGCCATAGCCTGAAAATTGTGGAGTTTGTTGTTTAGACTGCAAGTGTTCAGCAAGATGTATGATAGTTTGTGTTGACGCTTTATGGAGTTGTAATCCGTGGTTAGTTATCTGAGCAAAAATGAGAAGTCTCTTATCAGTTCAGAAAGAGCCTTGAGGGTACTCCCTCTACTTCAGGGGTAAACATATGCAGTTCTAAAAGTAATCTAGTTGTTTTAGACCCTTCAAAGTCGATGCTGTGAAGTACTTTCATAGGGTCGAAAACTTTTATTAATTGCTATTGTTAAGGGTCTTCCTCGACTTCATGTTTGACCATTAGTGGTATGGTAACAAACATGATTAGCTGGACGCGTCGATGGCTTTTGTTCAAAATCATCTGTTGTGACGCGAAAGCGTGCGCGAGCTAATTATCATTGTATTAAACAAATAAAACATTCAACGAAGACAAGCTAGATTGGCTCTCATTTTGGGATATTTCTATATAGCAGTAGACAGGGATGGCGACAGGTACTGACTAGTAAACTTTTCGATACAGAAAAGTCCCTACATATCAGCACGATACTGCCGGAATTGCTCGGCCAAACATTGTGGGTGCAAAAGCTCCTCCAAGTGCTCCCCCCTCCCCCCTTCCAATCACTGCTGTAATTTTCATTTACACCTAGTTAGGTTACTTGTCGCGTGGCTCGCCTTTGTACCCGTTCAAATAGCTTTACTAGGATACTTTGACATGGGCCTCTAGTTACCTGACCTGTCCTACTATAAGTGACTACAGGGCCTGGATCTTCTGCCCCTGGTCTTTCCCAGGAAAATCACGAAATGAGCATTGGGCTGTACTATTGTAACTTTCAACATTATATAGAATTCTATGGGAAAGGCGCTTAAGATCTGAACTATTTAAGAGATCTTTTTCCTATTTTTTGAACAATTTGCCAAACTTAAGAACAACTAGTTACAGCAAATTGATTATCGGTCAACACAAAAACAATCTTCTTCTCTCCCTCTCGTGGACTTGTTCCTATCGAAAGAAAGCAATCTTCCTATCTTCAATGCTGAAAGATTGTTACGGCTACTAGTTTATAACAAGCATGGAAGGGTTCGCTCACACACCTTTCTAGTAGACTCCTTTGCAACGCAGTCGTAGTACGACTGTCCGGCGCGAACGGCGACAACCTTCCATTTGGAGAGCTCAAGTTTCTTCTCAACATCGCGTAGACCTCCTGCTCTCTTTGTGTGTTGATGGTGCTTTTTTTTGCGAACGGCAATTTTGTCCTATCCAAAGATGATTCGTTTCAGTTTGGTTAGTAAACTTTTATCTTTTCCATTTTTTAAGCTACCTTAATGCTTATTGTTTGATCAATTGGTGAAGTTTGATTGGGAGCGATCGGGAGCATAACACTAACAAAGTGTCAGAGACAGCTTTCCCGCAGGTTAGTAACTGGGCTACCACAACTTCTGTTTATCCCTGTATTATTTATAGTTAAAGCGTTCAGAAGCACTTCAAAACTCGCAGTGCTCTAGACAGGAAAGTGTGCACTGTTATGATTTTACCTTAATTCATTTACGGCTATAGTTTTGTTGCTAGTCTCCTACTTGAAACAGTGAGTACGAAAACGAAGTGGCATTACGAAATGGAATCGAAAACAAATTTGCTAAAAAAATTGTTCACACCTAACCACTACAAAATAATTCAAGAATTGATGGCTTTGGTAACCAAACCGAATCAAATCTACCTTGCTCTGTAACAAATCAGGTAACAATTGTAGGTGACAAACACTCAGATTGGACGAGAGATTCTGATTTCAGTCATTGTTACTAATGGTCATCTTTTATTGGACAGGTTGCTTGAGACAAAGGTTTCTTTGTTTAAAGCCTAAAAGGTGTTAAAATTTGAAAACGTTTGTTTGTAAACACTACGCGACCAAAAACCCGCCTATTCCAATGAAGCACTTGTCAACAAAGGTATCATATTTCGCGACAGTTACAAGAGAAAAAAATATAGACAAGCGAGAAGATATGCGAGCAAACGCGAACTTTAGTTAAGCATAGTTACTTGAGGGAAAAAAATACTTCTATCCGATTTTCCAACAAAGTCGTGAAATATATAGGAACCGCTTTAGGAACTGAAAGTAAGTACTCTTGTGTCCCAAGTAAGTGTAATTGTATATGTATATACCATCGAGATTTTTTTTGGAGAAAAATTTCTAATCTTGTTTCCAACGTATTTCAGGTTTATACGGTTCATAATTTTTGCCACTGGTCGTTCTTGACGGACTTTAGTTCGAAAATGGAGACTATCAAAATTTACAACCAATCCGGTACTGGTTTTTAACTTTTAGTGCAATTAATGTAATTGGCAAGGTTTGTTCTTAACGTGTTAGAGTATTCACAATCGAGGTGCCTTCGCCTCCTCTTAAGGATTTTTATTTGGTTCTTTTAAATTAACTGATCCAACTCAATGCAAGTATATCTATAATCTAGCTGTAGACCGATTGGTAAGGCCTCCGCTTAGCGTGCTCATGTATTCAAGATTGAGGTACGTTCCTCCAATTTCAGAATTTCTTTCTTTGACCATTTGTCATTTTTTCTCACAAGCGTGATGCAAAACTTGCCTATTAAGCATGGAGGTGCGTTCATTCCTCTTCAGAGATTTTTTCTTGGTTCATTTAAGGTCATTCCTCTGTTTTGCATTGCGCAGCTCTTATGCGCATTTTCACAACTTTTTTATTTGTACTAAAAAT
>JANVCF010102100.1:0-12238 GCA_025388745.1 Hydrozoanthus gracilis
AGCGAAACTAACATTGAAGCGTGAAATGAGCTTTAATATATGCGTTGCGTCTCCATCTCACTCGCACCTCCCTGGTTAAACTATGCGGTTTTTTAAAGTAGTTTAAGCATTTTTATTGGGTTGTTAGGGGCAAAACTCCACGAAACAGTTTTAGAACTCTTTTATCCCTTTAAAAACATGTTTTGCACATAAAGGGGCAAAAGATAGGCTTCAACCAAAATTTTATGTTTTAGTGTGTTTAAAGAAGGAGTAACACTGCACCACAGAGGGCATCACTTGTGTGCAAGTACGTTGAAAACTGAAACACAGTTACCATTGTATATAATTATAACGTCCCAAACTGAGAGCTTTTCTGAAAACGCTTGTAGTCTTATACAAAATGAGTTCCATACTTCTTTATTTTCCACATCACTTCAGCGTTGGTGTGCTTTGACCACCTAAAAAACTCGATTTAGTTGTCTTGATTGCTTACGCTAAACCTCTCGACGCCGTTTGCATTTAGCCACGTGCTCCAGTACACTACATTTTGCATACACAAAGTAATTTTCATTTATAACATGAAAACACTGACCTAAGCCTGTGCGGGCTCGTTGAAACAAACGATAATCAAACGAATAAATCTGGGATGAAAATCGCCATGAAAATCACTTCAAAAATGATTATTTTTAACCGACAGTTTCATATTTTACTGGCAGATAAAGGAAAGGTTTAAAACTTAAGAAAACTCAGGAAAATCTTTTAAAGTAAGCTATTTTTTTGTTTCTTATTGTGTTGGTAGTGGCGGTTTATGCAGGGTACGCAAAAATTTGTCAATTATGCGGCATTATACAGTTTTTGGTCAATTATGCGGGATCGCATGATTGCATAATATCAGACGGCCTGTCATAACGTTTTCAGCTATCATCCCAATAGATTGGCTTCTCAGATCAATTCTTATCATGCACATAAATTTTATCAATAAACTAATATATTCATTATTATCTTATTATTATCATTATTTTTTATATTTTCATCTTGCTAACCTAAAATGCCTCCAGCGAGGAGAATATCAAAAAGCTGCTCTCCATACTGCCGATAGTTCTGCTTGCTCCCAGCCGAGTTTAGGAATGATGCAACCTGTCATCATAATTATGGAAAATGATATGAGTCATCATTACACTGCTACTTTGTTTCATCTCAGTCAATCCAATATTCTAGTATTTATGAACATTTAAACTTTTTTTTACTTTGTGGCACCATATTAACTAACCTAATACAATTTTGTTGGGATTTTGACAGGATGCTTAAAGGGACTGTGTCCTGCTATGGGAGAATAAGTTTATTTCAAATGTGGCGACAATAACTGAAACAAACAAGCGTGGGTTAAGCCAACCCGAAATCAAGTCTTATATCTCACTAGAACCTAATTTCCACAAGTCTGGACATTGCTCCTTTAAGCCAGAAAATTTGAAGTTTTACAAGCTGTATCAAAGCAAATTTTATCACATAATTCTCAAACTTGGCAAACCAACGTTTTCAATAAAACTCTTTTTGATAATCAAAAAACTTATCTTGGGTCACATTCTCTTTAAACAACCAGGTCAAACCATCATACTTGTTCTAGGTCATTTTCAGTTTGTGCTAAGCCAGCAATTATAGCATCTCTGAATCCCAAGGGGTTGAGCTTCTCCTTTTCGTCTAGAAGTAAAAACAAGTTCAAAATTTATGACAACTTCTTTGGGCTTAAGTGATTACAAAACAAATAAAATAAAGAAGAAGAATACAAAATCTTGAAGACTCAAGAAGTTATTAACTCTGAGTACCAGTTTTAAAAAAATAGTCTGATTTTATTTAAAGTCAATGACCTAACACTGCTTTTACACTCTTTCAGTCCCAAAAGTATCAACTGGTAAATTCTCCTAACTGGTGCTCGTACTTATCAAAGAATGAACCTGAGAGAATTTTCCTTTTCATCCTTAGTAATTTGCTTTGTTTGATTAAGTTTTTTTTTGTCAGTACCAAGTATCAAATTATGTATGCCTACGTAAGGAGAAATAAGATGTTGATCAATAAGCTAACACAGACTTTTAAAAAAGGCTTAACATTTGCTGACTGAGAAAATCAAACACTTATGAATAAATGCCAAAATCTGAATTTCTATATTTTGCCTGCATTATACTATTATACTCATTTCTTGTAAATGGTCTAACAAATTTAATAGTACTGAGTCAAATTTCCATGAAAAAGTAAATTCACTGTTACACTGATGAATAACAGTGAGTGGTCTGAATGCACTTACACAAAAGAAGCAAAATATCAAGCCAGTAGTGATTACATTAGATTTTCTGTAAATACCTCTTTTGCGGGTTCTGATCCGCTGGCCACTGAGTGTTGGTTTGGGTTGCTTCTGACTCATAAAATAGTTGGCTGAAATTAAATCACAGAGCCTAAGTTCTTTCTTTATATAGATCTATTGTTGTTTTTTCTACAAAGCATTTTACAGATAGCATTATCAAACAAATGCCTTCATTATTTTTATGTTTGAGCCAACACATTTTGAGTGGTTAGCAAGGCAAAGTATTGGCAAATTCTCACAACTAGCTAGGATTCATATACTTTTCCAAGGCGGATGGGACGGAACTGAAGGGATGAAGGGCACTGGCCCCACCAATAATTTGGTTGCCTCACAACAACAACAGCAACTTTTCAATAGGAATTTCAGATTTTATAACAAACTAGTATGAATTACACTGTGCCCCCCGCTCAATAATTTTTTGTTTCTGTCCCTCATGCTAGTCATTTAACAAGGTTAGTAGAAGTTACAGAATAACCTAATCTATATACTTGATGTAAGTAAAATTAAGATGTTGGTCTGGACCAGCTAAAAGAGCAACAATGCTGGAAACATGCCAGGTTCATTAAAAAATATTGGGCTGCTGTGGGGGACCAATAAAAGAAATATACTGTTAATAACTTTTCTCTAAAACCATGAGTATGTAAATTACTCCTAATTTGCTGTTTGACTAACAGCAGCCCGTTCTCACAAATTGTGGAAATTTACAAAACACTTCGTTTTCTTATTAAGGAAATGGCTTTATCTAAAAAGGTGCTCAATGAAATCTACTAGTTACAAATTCCAATACAACATCTTGATAAATCTTAGCATGAAGAATGCGTCACACGGATTACAGTGTGCCAGACAATGTTCTACAAATTCGGAAAGTGTAATAATTAGCAAGATATTTGTAAAGAAATTACAACCGCCAACTGGTGGGAAAATAGTAAAAAACTTGTTCAGTAGCATTTTAAATAACTATAGCTTTAAGTACATTTTGTACGTTCTACCATTTAACACAATCGGATCTCGACTTCCGACAGCAGATGTTTCAAAGTTTTCATGAAATCGCGTAATCATCTAATATAACTCGAGTCTTGAACATGATTTAAAACGCAACCAAAAACCATCAAAAGTTTCTTCAAGATCAAATACTCAATGGTGTTAAACGAAGTTTATAAAACCATGATAAAACACTCGTTCCGAGCAGTCGCTGCTATGCGATTCCAGGGAAGTTCTGTGACTAGTTACCGTATGGATATGCCCTTTTGCTAATTTTAGATTCTTCCCAAAAAACACAACCAAGTCGGCAGAAACTAACTTGAGTCCTCGAAACTGACTTTGTTCTAGTAAAATACAAAATTTTCAAACAACAGGAAATAACATCGGCGATTTATGGTGCAACACGCCTTAACTGTCTTTGTTAGTTCATTTTTTGCGGCGTATTTTGGAGTCAGTTTGCTTTCAGTGACTTTACTGATCCGTCAGGGAACCTGTCCTTGATGTGCAGAAAATCGCCCGATTGAAAGTACAGAAATCTGTATTAAGACTTTCGATTTACGGATGTATGTCAAAGAAGACATAAAGACCGACAAAAGCGAATAAACCTTTGTCATTTTAAATAATAAGCCTTGGCATTTCCTAACTTGCTGTCGTAGATAGAAGGTCCCTAAACGTTTACAAGTCAATTTACTTTGAAGGCATTTTTTAACAGCTAATTTTTCTGTTTAACGAAGGTAACCTTGAAATTCTAAACGATCAAAGGTAGATTTTCTTAAGAGTGTATTCCAATTTCTGCCGATTCTTGTTTCGTCATGACATACCGCTTGGTTTACAAAACTATCGCATCGACGACAAACACAACTCTTCTCGCTCCGTATAAAGGTGTAAAACACATCAAGTAAACTAGTAATACTTTCCACTGCAAAAGAATAAGTAATGAGTACCTTGAGACCTGGTTAAATATTCTTCTAATATTGTCAAGAGTAGGAACTTCTCTAGACTTCTTTCTGTAATCGAGGTAGCGTGACTCACTTCTTCGTTCTGAGCGCGAGCACGAGGCTTGGCGTCACGGCTACTACCAAAGTAAGTCTGGGGCCGAGTATGTGGCGCGCAAGGAACCCTGGTTGTTTTAAAGAAGGCTACCTGTAATAAGCAGTCGTTTTTTCGATCCCAGTTCCTTGTGGCGCAAGCTAAACCACATGTTTTGGGCTCTGATCTCATAGTCAAGAGTAAAAAAGAAGAGAGAGAATTCTATTGCAAGAAAGAAGTGTTCGGACATGCAAAAGATCGTAGAAAAGAAGTTTTGTTTGTTGACAGGGTATACAAGTATAAATTTATGCCTGTTTCACGAAAAGAAAAGATTTTGTCAGACTGACATGGCACACAAGAATACAACTCAAGCATTTGTCTTTGTCTTTCAAAACAACCGCCACTTTTGAATCAGTTAGTTAACAACCCGGCCATGCTACTGGAACTCAATATACCTCAGTGTTTAAATAGCCAAAGAGGCGCATATCGATGAAAATGTGTAAGAAGCCAATAAGGGGATATAAGAAGCACTATTTTGATTTACACAGCACAGGCTTAATATATACAGCTCTAGTGAATTTATTTAGAATTGTTAGAAGTTTTGCTGAGTAAACGGCCCAAGATAATGAGGTACGTAAACAACTCAGGATTGGTTTGAAGGGAACTAAGGACTTAGATAATAAAAAAAAATTGGCTGGGAGGGAACTACGGTTGTTAGGTAGGAAGCCCACGAGGTCGGTAGACACCTCTGATGGGTGTAATCAGGTGGGCTGGAAGGGTGAGCTCTTTCCAGGGGTTTTGGGGATCAAAGGAGAATGGGGATTTATTTTTAGGAATACAGGGATAACTTTAGAACTATTATAGGGAGCAGGGGAGCTGGCTAATAATTTTGGGGAACAAGGGAGAGTAGGGAATTGATTTTTTTAAATATTTTTTTTTCTTATTTTTACGGTACTGTTTACCTGCACGATGTCGGGGATATATGACATAAAGATAATTGCATGTTATGGTGGGGGAATCGTCCAGAACTCTCTTCTCCCAGTCTCTCAACGTATTTTGCGCCTAGCAAAGACAGCAATGCATCCTGGGAAAAGTTTTTCGTGTGGTATGCGTTTTCAAGATGGCGGCTGAGAATGTCAAGGATAATGAAGATGTTAGAGAAGCAACTACAATAGTGTCAATTACAGCGGCTATGTACCACAACCGCCAAGAAAAGCCAACTGGTCGAGATATCAGAAGCAACCATGAGACTAGAACAAGTGTACTCCTTTGATAAAGATTGTGTTGATGCAGTCAGGAATCTGACAGGTACTACTGGTGTTACACAAGGATCCCAAGGAACAGTTTCTTCTGTTGTCATGGAAGACGAGAGCAGAATATTGAAATCTCTAAACGATACCAACAAAATTTTATGCCGCTTTGATACACGTCTTGCTTCCAAATTCAACATCAAAAGTGTCCCGACGCTTGTTGTTGAAAATATGTTCTCAGAAACGAGAAGTGGCAATAGTGATATGCCATTGCAGCTCGAGTTTGATTATAAATTCAGTAGGGCTATCATAGAACGGTTGAAGAGGCAATGCAACACGCCATTTAACTACTTCACCTCCCCAAAGTCTTACTACCCGCACATCTTCACATCAACAGATTTCAAGGACCTTCCCAAGATACGCCGACCAAAGTCACGAAAGCTCGTTCGACAACAAGTCAATCAGATGAGAAACTGGAGGGCATTGTACGGTCAGAGTTTGCCACAGAAAACAGTGCGAAATATGACCACTAAAGATAATCCTGGTACCCTGCCAACTTATCTCTATGCAGCCGACTCTCCCACTATCGAACCAATGGATTTCTCAGTCCTAAGTCAAGTGACGGCTGTTCCTTCGCCAGACTGTCTGTGTACGAAGTCAATCAAGTTCGTTTGTTATAGCCTCGCTTAAAGAGCACGTAAATCTTAGCGCGAAGAATGCGAGAGCTAAAGTTTATGTTCAAGACCCTTTCAATCCCGTATCATTCACAGAAGATGCTGAGAAATATGTTAAAGTAAAATATATTGTATGCGTTATATCAGAGGATCATTCCAACAATGACATGATCGAACTTAAAGAGGACGATCTCATTGTTATTCTTGACCGGCTTCAAACTACAAATGAACTTATCACTGTCGTGGAGGCAGCTGAGTTGTCGGACGAGACCCAAGACACTGACGAACAACAGTTTAGCCCTACATCACGAATTAGGAGAACAGGAGGAAGAAAAAGACCTTAAGAGGAAGACTTCTTTTACTATGAGTAAAGTCAAAAGAGGTATTCTTTATGTAGTCAATTAATTATAGGAAACAATGCAAAATATTTTTGGGGATCAAGGGGGCTGAACAACATTTTTCGGGATCAAGGGAGCATGGGGCAAAAACGTTTTGGGGAGCTTTCAGATTTATTTTTAGGGATCAAGGGAGGAACTGTAAAAAACGCTAGGGTTCAAGGGAGCATATGCCCCCCCCCCTTGGAAGGGCTCAAGGGTACTACGGTGTTCATGTAGGAAGCCCACGAGGTAGGTAGACACCTCTGATGGGTGTAATCAGGTGGGCTGGAAGGGTACTACGGTGTTTAGGTAGGAAGCCGACGAGGTAGGTAGACACCTCTGATGGGTGTAGTCAGATGGGTTGGAAGGGTACTACGGTGTTTAGGTAGGAAACCCGTGAGGTAGGAAGAAACCTAATGGCTGTAATCAGGTGGGCTGGAAGGGTACTACGGTGTTTAGGTAGGAAGCCCACGAGGTATGTAGAGACCTCTGATGGGTGTAATCAGGTGGGCTGGAAGAGTACTACGGTGTTTAGATAGGAAGCCCACGAGGTAAGTAGACACCTCTTACGAGTGTAATCAGGTGGGCTGGAAGGGTACTACGGTGTTTAGGTGGGAAGCCCACGAGGTAAGTAGACACCTCTGATGGGTGTAATCAGGTAGGCTGGAAGAGTACTACGGTGTTTAGGTAGGGAAGCCCACGAGGTAGGTAGAGACCTCTGATGGCTGTAATCAGGTGGGCTGGAAGAGTACTACAGTGTTTAGGTTGGAAGCCCACGAGGTATGTAGAGACCTCTGATGGCTGTAATCAGGTGGGCTGGAAGAGTACTACAGTGTTTAGGTTGGAAGCCCACGAGGTAGGTAGACACCTCTGATGGGTGTAATCAGGTAGGCTGGAAGAGTACTACGGTGTTTAGGTAGGAAGCCAACGAGGTATGTAGAGACCTCTGATGGCTGTAATCTGGTGGGCTAGAAGAGTACTACGGTGTTTAGATAGGAAGCCCACGAGGTAAGTAGACACCTGTTATGAGTGTAATCGGGTGGGCTGGAAGGGTACTACGGTGTTTAGGTGGGAAGCCCACGAGGTAAGTAGACACCTCTGATGGGTGTAATCAGGTGGGCTGGAAGAGTACTACAGTGTTTAGGTAGGAAGCCCACGAGGTAGGTAGAAACCTCTGATGGCTGTAATCAGGGGGGCTGGAAGAGTACTACGGTGTTTAGGTAGGAAGCCCACTCGGTAGGTGTTACCAAGGCTCCGACTCGCGACCCGAGAGTAGGATTACAAGTCAGACGCGCTAACCTCTCGGCCACTGCAACGCCGATTTTGATCAGTGATCCGCAAGAAAAGTCTACAATTTTCATGCAAACGAAAACGGTCATAGAATAGAATCAACAAACCAATAGATGCAAGCGCACTGGAAATAGATTTCTACTAAATGACGATTGAGTTGATTTATCTCTAACAAATGAAAAGAAATCTGTTTGACACGAACTTCTACCGATTTATAATAAAACAGTTTCAAAAGAGCGGCTGAAATTTCGAGTATATGTAGACTATTTCTTTACAATTTATGATGTCACGATCAACTTTATTTCAAATCACCAGTTTTACAACTTCTTTTCTTTTAACATAGAAAGCAGATGTTGGCCGATGGGATGGAGTAGGGATCTTGGCAACAAGCAGAGCGCTGAGCCATGGGTGGGCTTGATAGCAGCTGCTGTGGCCTTACATGCCGGCCTCGTGGCAGGAACAGGACGAAATATGATTAATGACATAGAAGGCAGCTCAGCTCTGTTCAGTAGAAGCAAGGTGAAGTCAGTGCTATGAAATGTTAGGTTACTTCACCAGTATAAGACCACACAAAAAGTCCTGGCTCGATTTCGTTACACTCCAGTAGTCTGCTGCGCCAACTGCTGCTGTTGCTGCTGCGGTTGGGTGTTCTCGGGTCGTGCGAACACTTTACCACACACCCTCCACCTTCCATACTTGTTAACAATATGCCGTTCAAACACAACGAAATCTTTGACTTGTTTCACCTTTTTATCACTTCCTTTGAGATGTCGACCATACTGATCCTTCATAGCCATAACCTGTAAAACATCAAGAGTTAATCCAACATCTCCTACAGCAGAAACGATAGCAAGGCTGTACTAGCGCTGGTTTGATGAAGCACATTACAGGGTGGCAACCGGTAGATAAATCTCGCAGGATCTAGTAGGAGATATAATTAATGTATACGGAATTTAAACTCCAAGCAACCACCACCTGGATATCCCAGTTGGTAAGGCGTCATTCTGCTTTGTGGAGGCCCAGGTTCGATTCCCAGCTGGATCTTCACTTAGTTTAAATAACTGAGGTGAACGTGCTATCGTTGCTCTAGCATCTGCAAATGGTTAGACCTTCGAGTCTTCTTGGATAAGGTCATTAAGCCATAAGCCCCAATTGGCAGACCTTGAAGGATCTGTGTGGCTGCAAACCTGCTCATTGAACCTATCACTGTGCTTTGAGTGAGTGAGTGCTCTATACTACACAGCAGCTCTAAACTTTTTTTCTTTCTTCAAATTTTTAGCTCAAGGTGTCACGGGGAGGAGACAGTATGAATGGGGATCCCCCTCGAGGTCTGCCACCCGAGACCTATAGTTTGATGTTATTATCCAAAAAGGGAGAAAGTCGAACCGTTCGCAAATGTTTTGCGCAAAAGCAGAACCTTCTCTTCAATTATTTTAAGGCCCTGGGTAAAAGTCTAAACACTAGGAATCAAACCCGCCTTCTGCAAGAAAGACAGGGGCCTTACCAGCTGGCGGCAGTAATTTTCTACCTCAAACTTAGAAGAAAACTGGAGTTTCAAATATTTGACTGAATTTCTCTCATAGTTCCAAACTAACCACTAATCCTTCCAGACCCAGTCAGTTATCAACATCCAATTTCTCGTTATACTGCGTATAGAATATAGGATGTTTGGTAATGAGAATTCATCAAACAAATAAGACAACTGAAAATGAAAAGCAAAATTTTCCCAAATTTGTTTGATGAAACGTATGCAATCTAGTTGGAAGGAATTGCAAATGGAACTGGGACTCAAGGGCTTGGTAGTAAACAAGCTCAAGTGGCGATTTCTGTAGCAAAAACAACTGCAGCGTCTCTGTCTCCAAGTCATTCAAAAAAGTTACTGGATTTTCTACTTAACCTCGCTCTAAAGGCCATCAAATAGTCTGAACTGTTTTAGCTAGTTTTAAAAATAAGCGATTTGATTGGAGCATTTTACCTGTTCTGTATTCAACTTCACTGTCACCTGAGCAAACAAATTATCCTTTGTATCTACTGGGGCCACTCGGCAATGGACTACGCGAGGGCGTTCGACTGATGACACAAATCTCCAGTGCAAGTGTTTATCATTTGAACCAAACTCTTTTCTCAGCGACTGAAAAGAAGAGGTCAATAACTTTGTAGCTGTTTATTCCAAAGCTTCAACATTTTATTCCTTGAACCATAGTTCGTACTGATTAATGAAACAAAGTTTTCCTGGATAGCAAACAATTCTAACAGGACACAACCCCTAATTCTCTCTCGGCGAAAAACAAAACAATATCAACTTTAACTCTACCACAACAGCAAGGACTAGTATTTTAACCAATTAACCCATTCATTCACTCAAACATTTACGTGTAGTATGAAGACCTTTGTATACACAAGAACTGATCCGAATCCCAAGAAAAACCTATCTGAATTTAGTCTGAATACAAAATGTTAAATTAAGAGCAAGATGCTTTAGTAGGTTCTGGTTTGTTTGTTATCAAGTTTTTCCAAAAAATTCCAGGAGTACAAGGAAATTAATTGGTTTTTTAGGAGTTTGACAGTGGTCTGGAAGGAGCTTCAAAGTTCTAGGAGTTGTCCCTGGAGTAGTGCGAACCATGTTATACCCATTTGTATAACAAATATTTATTCATCCGCAAAACCAAGAAATGCATGTGACTCATTCAAATTTTGGGCACGCTAAACCCCATGGCAACAATGAATGCTTTGTGTGTTACTTCTGATTATTTTATCTTTTTGTCATAATTTTTCTTTCCCTTTCTTTCCTTTTGGTTTTCTATCCGCCAATGGCAGCGATTTAAATATTCTTTTTTTCTACATTCAAATTAGCCCTTTTAGCCTCAATCTTAAAGTGGCTATAACACTAACAATTATTTTTGTTACCATTAAAAGTGTTTGGAAACTAAGAACGTTTAAGAAAAGAATTTTTGAAATCGGTCGTATTCTCGACTTTTTATTCACGTTTGAAGTTCAAGTATTGTTGGTTCACGACCGCGTTTTAAGGGGACTGGATTATGACGTCATTCCCGGACATCTCTGGATCAAAACACATTATTATGGACACTAATAAATCAGATATTTTTTTTTCAGAAGTCCATTCCAATTCCACATGTAGTTCCCAGTTCTTTTGTACCTTTGTGTTTAGAAAGATCTCATTTGCTCAAAACGCAAAAGTCTTAAAATTTTGCCTGTTCGAGACACTGTAGAAAAAAACACTTTGACGAATTTTCGTAATTTTTTTACAAAAGTACTTTAAATTGTATGTGAAATGTTTTGATCCCAAAAAAACTGTTAGCGTTATGTGCACTTTAAGCTAAACTTTCAAAAGGATATGCTACCAAAAACAAGGCCAGCTTAGGGCTCATTTAAATGTAGACAAAAAAATGTTTAAATCTATACCATTTATGCGTAGGGTCAATACAATAGGTTTAAAATAGCCAAACTGTTGAAATTGGCGTTAGTTAAAATTTAAGGCAGCACACTACAGCGTGGCGTAGTCAACCACCAAAAGGGCAGTTGTTCTCTAAGCTTATTTATTTCCTTGTTTTGTTTTATTCCCTGATAGTTTCCAGAGTTCCTAGTTCAAATGTCTCATTCTATATGAGGAACAACCAGAAACAGGAATCCAATGATTGTCTAGAACAACTTACATGGTACACCGATCCGGTACACAACTCTTGCAACGTTTTTTTATCTCGCCTGTACAAAAATAAGTAAACTTGAGTAAGTAAACAAAAAGTAACATTTTGCTTTTAACACATAAAACAACTCAATTGAGACAAAGGAGAACCAAACTGTTCAAAGGCCAATTAGCACTAACCAAGAGGTAAATTTTTAACCTATGTTCTTGTTTCCAACCATTCAGTCGTTTTTTTTTAATTGACAAGTTTTTTTTTCCGAGGAAATCTAAACAGTATTTCATAAGATCCGTAAGCCTCTCCTAAGAGAAGAAGTTACTGCTAAAGTTTTGGCTTAACCTGGGGTTAAAGTTAAGCAGCCTTTGAACACAACCCAGCCAAGGTTTTCTTATAACTTGGACCTTAATTATACCCTTGGGTTATTACTCATTATTTTTTTAATCACTGTTTAACTTTAAAAACCATGTCCACCAGTTCCTTGCTTAACTCAATAACATGTGTCAGAAGCAAATTGTTGTCACTTTTTGAATTTTGAATTTTTAGGTTTTATGGATTTTGATGTGTGTTTTTCAATGTTTATACATATCATACATATACAATGTTCAAAATTATGTCCTGATCCACAAAAAGTCAATTTAAA
>JANVCF010102211.1:12520-23240 GCA_025388745.1 Hydrozoanthus gracilis
TGGTGTCAGCAGGTTTAGGAGGATGGGACCACCTGCCAGAAAAACTGCCCAAGCACTGAATAGACTCAGCTCATGTGCAGAGCCAGTTTGGATGCAGAGATAGGAATGGGGTTAGAATAGTAGCCACTGCACTTTGACTACTACAGCCTTAGCCATGCATTTTTTTAAAGGTGCAAATAATAATCAATCAACAAACTGGTTTTCAACAACATGAATTCACCATACCATGACCTGAAAAAGAGTACGGGATTGACTTTTTTATTCACTGCATAAAGAATATGACAATGCACATGAAATTGTACATGGTACTCTCACTTGAACTGACAGAAATAGTTGTTGGACACATTCTTACCACACATTGATATTTGTTGGAAGTCCATAATACTTATGCTGTGATCAGGGTTTTTAATTTTAAAAAAAGTAGCAAGAGGTAAAGAATTTTTTTTTGAAATCTTGTATGCCTTAAGGTGTAGTCTGGTGCATTTTCAGGACAAAAAAATAATTTAATACTTAAAGGCCCCAAAAGTACCCAGTGCAAACGATCAAAGTAGCCATTGGTTTGTGTAGGGCATTGGTAACTTTTGAAAACCATGTATAGGTAAACATTGTACTCAAAATATAGAGGAAATTGAATAAGTTCAGACCTGTAAATGCTTGTCAAGCAAATGACAAATTATCTTGTCTTGATATTGCAGGCTGTGCAGCAGGTGATCTCCAACCTGTTGATTTCTCATGTTGAGCTTCGATCAGAAGATTCCCCAGATATTCAGCCATACACCCATGAGAGAAAGGTTGACAAATATGTTGTCCCTTTGGGAGACAACATTGTTAGAGTCAAGAATGCCTACCTTAAGGTGTGCGCTGCCTTGATTTTTCAACAAACTTTGTAACAGAAGAGTGTGGCCAAAACAAAAGAAATTTATATTTCTTACACCACACTCATTATATTAGCCTGATTATCTTTTGAAAGTATTTTTGAAAAAAGTATCTAGACATAACTATGATTAAAGCTGTAACAAACAATAACTTGTTTGCTTGCTCTGATAGAAACACTTGTAAATTTTTTAGTTCACTAAAGAATTAAGTGCAAGAAAAACTCACCTGCGGCTGTTTTTTCTCTAAGCACTTCTTTCATAAATTAAAAAGTTCAAATGTGTTCCTATCACTGAACAGAGTGTGTGAGCTTATTTTATATTTCAATGTTACAGTTTCAATAATAATGATATAATATAATTAATTTTATGTTAGGTTTCAACATAAGTTTGTTACACTGTCAAACTGGTCATCTAACAGCATTAACACTTTCTTTGTATAAGTCAGGTTTTGGAAAGTGTAGTTGGCAGGTTATTCTGTAATAGAGCTTTGTGGCAGAAAGACCCCCAGCGAGTTTCCAAGTTTATGCTGCTTACTGCAAGAGAGCAATTTCAGAAAAGGATGGAAGGACAACCTGTGGTATGATTTATTTTTATTCTTAGGAGTTTTTATCCGTGCCATGTCAGATTTGTTTGAACACAAATATAGATAATTTTGATTAAAATTGCAATTTTTCTGTATTCTGCACCTTTTTAAGGGGACAGTTTGACAAGTATTTAAAGTGATACATATATACACTGTGGAAAAACTATAACTGTAGTAATTTTTGCCTGAGTGAAGTGTATGAGAGATAAGTAAAAAGGTGTGTGTACATGTTATATAGTACTTAAGGCAAAAAGATTGATAAAAACTAAGGTAGAAAAACAAAAGAGAATTAAAGAAATGTAAAAGTGTGAGAAAAATATTTAAAAAGAAAAAAGGGTCAGAAATAACAGATGGCTTTGTTCCACAAGGGTGCTTTAATTCTTGGCTCAGTGTTTTCCATGTGGGGGAAGGAAAATCATATAAATTATCCTTTTGGTAGAGGCTTAACTTTAGAACTAATCCAGATTGCTGTGGCTGGGGTTTGAACTTGTGGTTCTCTGATTACTGGTAAGATGCTTTCACCCTTTGAACTACATGAACTTGAGCCACCAAACTCGATTCTTGTAAATGGAATGTGAGTTTATGCAAGACTTTCAAAGTAACATGTCTGTGAATGTTGAAACATACAAATATCTTAATAACCGAGTATGAGAGATATTTGCCAAAGGTCTTTTACAGTACGGACCAAGTGTAGCGAGATCTTTCACAGTACAGACCGAGCATAAGCGAGATCTGTGCAAAAGACCCAGGGCAAATCTTTTCCGGACAGACCGAGCAAACAAGGTTATTAAGATATCACTTACATTGCTTCAGTTTCGTAGATCAGTAAAAGAGAACAAACACCGATCTCTGTGCACTTGCAGTAACGACAAATTGGTCCAGTATAACTTCCTGGTCCAGTATGGGAAGTTTATTGGATTGATTTTTGGCCAATCAGCATGCAGGATTTGGTTATTGGCCCTGCAAGTTTGACTTCCCATGTAATATAGTTTATTATTGTTATTCATGTACAGTGTATATTGAGATTCTGACTTTTAAGAGGTCTGTTTTAGTCAAAACAATCATCAGTGTACATGTACATACTGTGGCAACCTTGCAGCAACACAGGGTTATCCTGTCGGTAGCCAATGTCAACCAAGATGTATTTGTAGTATATGATCTGCTATATATATTGATTTTATTGCTGACAGTTGATGTTTCAGTCACCCAGTGAAAACTACAACAAATTTTAACTTAACAGGAAACCAGCGAAATAAATATAAGGAAAAAAGTGACTTACAATCAGTACTAATTCCTGACTCTATGATTAATCTTGATACAGCTTGATCGAATACAATCTAACTTCTATGAACTCTACAAGCCTCACTTTACTTAATTCAGTTTTCTTAAAGCAGCCATTAGAAAGCTGACTCTTTCCTGGTCATAAAGGTGCAGTGAAAATTGCTAGTCCCAGTCTCAACTACTGTAGAAACTGTCTTCCTTTTTTTTTGGCAAATCACAGTTTTGTTTAAAAAATCAAGCACAATTTACAACACATACATTTGTTTATTTTTTGTAATTTAAAACTTTTTTTCAAAATCTAGCCATTAAAATAGTTTTGTCATACAATCTATTTCCTGCACAAATAAATAAATATTAAAGCACAAATATCAAGCTCTTTCTTCTGATCAATTTTTCTTTGCAGGCAAGAGGTCAGATGGGTGTGGTACTTGGAGATTTTGCAATGGGCATCAGTCTTTATCATGCCTATGAGCTGCTGTTACAGCATGGTATTTTATCCTTTTATAATTTTATCAAAGGGATCATGGATGGCACCAAAGGGATTGCAAGAGCCAAAGCAGAAATTATGAAACATTCTAATTTTGTGGAACAAATGAATGGTCTCAGAGAACAAATTGAAGGCTCATTTGAAGATGCCCTAGATCATGGAAGTTCGCTGTTTTCCCAAGTGGTATCACCCAGACGTCGCAACATGCACAGAATTAACCCCACATTTAAAAGTCATCCAAAGCTCTTAAAACTAGAAGAAATTGTGGTTGAACATTTTGAGAAGTTTGCAAAGAGAGATCCTAGCCCAAGCAAAGAGAGTTCAGTTAACACCAGAGTGATGATCTTTTCGCAATACCGTGACAGTGTGAATGAAATTACCTCAATTCTATCCAGGCACACTCCCCTGGTTAAGGTGATGAGCTTCATTGGGCAACAGACATCAGGGAAAGGCACACGGGGACTGAAGCAAAGGGAACAGTTAGAGGTCTGTAGGAAGCTTAAACTTTTTATCAGAAAAATTTGTTTACCATCTTCAGTAAGGGTTGTTAACAAAGCTATATATTGACACAAACTAACAAAATAATTGTAAATCAGTATGAAATAGAAAAGAGCCAGGAATGTAAAAGTGCTATTAATACATTAAATTGACAGGATAATAATAATTGATAAACTGGGCTTTTCCAGATGGATGCAAACAGCTTCTTTGATTGGTAATTGAAACATATTTGCAGAGTATATCAAAGACAGTGAAAATTAAGCTTCAATGCCTAAGACATGCATGTGCTTTCCAACAAGGGCTGAACATTGTTAAATTCAGATGTGTAAACATATGACACAGTGGCTTTGCCTCTTAGGCGTGATGGGTACTATATATTAGGAGTTTTAAAACTCAATATGATATGTAGTTGTGAATCATTCTATATTTCATTGTAAAAATCACCATGATCTGAGGATGGTTGTGTATTCAAGGTGAAAAATCAACAATGAGGGGGGAGGAAGTATTCAGTAAAACCAAATGGATGTTATAAAACCTTTTTCTACAATCTACCCAAACCTAGTCAATAGTACTGATGTAACGAGAAAAAATGGTTGGAGCAGTCTCTGAAGCTAATTAGAATATATGCAGACAGTTTTTTTTTTGTCTTTTGAAAAAACTATTTTCAAAAATTGTTCACAGGTTCTGCAACGCTTCAGAAAAGGAGGCTACAACACTCTGGTGTCCACTTGTGTAGGAGAAGAAGGATTGGATATTGGCGACGTTGATCTAATCGTGTGTTTTGACGCTCATGCATCTCCAATAAGGCTCATCCAGAGAATGGGACGGACTGGAAGGAAGAGGGAAGGCAGGATTGTCATTTTGGTCACTGAAGGAAAGGAAGAACAGGTATAATTGCATATGTTTACAGCTTCAGACACATGTCTTAGCAGACCCCTAATAATTGAGCCTTCATCGACAGACACCTCAGACCACTTGTATAAAACTAAGATTAAATTTTACACAAATACATAGATTTTGAAGCAGCAGTTTAGAATGTTACATTTGTATCTCTTCAATTTCCAAGACTTGATTACTTTGGGAAACAATTTTTTTCTGTTAAAATTTAAAGTTTAGCAAGAGTGTAACATACCTTAAGTGTAACATATGGACATCTCTGTTTCTCCTCACCCATATTTTGCAATGGATTTGACCTAACTGTACTTTTTTTAAGCAATGTGACAAAAGGTACGCCAATATGCAAGTAGATTAAAAAGACAAAGCTGTCAGTGGGTGCTCCTTCCATTCTGTTTTGAATGTTTTTTGGACCTTTTTTACTGTTTAGATCTACAAGCGTAGCCAGAGTAGCAAGAAATCCATCCATAAAGCAGTCAATCAAAGTGCGAAGTCGTTTGACCTGTATGACAACAGTCCCCGCATGATTCCTCAACATCTTACCCCCATTGTTCACAAGATGGAAATGACAGTCGACAAATTTGTTGCATCGAGGTATGTATTATTGAAACCCTAGTATAAGTTTTTGGACCAGCAACTGATCCCAAACGCTGCAAATGTTGTTGTTGTTGAGGAGCGACGTTTATTGAATAAAACCCTAAGGCTCCGTCAGTTCGTATCAGATCAAGATAAAACTTCCCAGAATGACTTTGTAGGATAATCGCCATCGAGTGATGGAGTTAGATTTTTTATTCCTGGGTTTTGAGAGAATTTAGGATCAATTTTAGATGGCGTCGTACTCATTGGTACTCACAATTACTACTCAAAATTAATATGCATAGCCAAAGCAGACGAAAAGAACTAAGACCCTGTCAGTTTGCATCAGATCGCCATAAATGTTTTCACTGTGGTAAAGCAGAAATCTCTATTGGCTGACTCTTGATTGTACCGTACAACACAAATCTTTACTTGTTAAAACTCTTTGAGAGAAATCAAGTCAAAACAATGTTATGCATTTAGATTAAGTTTCCTTTATGTTTTGGCGGTCATGTCGCATTTTAGTGCTCACAGAACAATCGAGATACACGTCATGCACGCTTCGCAAAATGCGAATCGGTCGAAGTGTGAAACTGAGAAAGTTTTGTTCTACGTTTTTAAATTGAAAATGCCTCGTAAGAAGTTTGTTAACGGTTTAAAGCAATACAGTAATACAACCAGTTCCTGGTACCGTTGTAGTGTCGTACCTGTTTTTATAAGTTATGTTACAACTGCTTTTGAGTTGCAGTTTTTTTTATGGTATCCACTTGCCAGGCTCTCTTCCTTATGACGTTGTACTTCATCCCATTGGTTGTGGTATTTTACATAGGCAGTGGCTTGATACTATATAAGTAATACCGCTTTACATAACCTGTTTAATTTCATACTCATCTTTCTAGATGCCAAAACAAGAGAAAAACTGAAAGCAGTAGTATAGAGGCACTTCTCTCAACTTCTGAAACGCCCAGAAAGTCAGATGGTTTATTAACCGATGAAGAACTTCAGTACTGGTGTGATCATTTCAAATTACCAAATTACGAAGCAGGGTTGACCCCTCAGCTACCCTTGAAGGGGAAATCTCGTAGATCGATAGTCGAAGTTGATCAGGTAAGTTTAAGTTAAGTTTTCTTCATGTTGGACTTTAATGGATGTTGCAACTTTTGTTTCAAAGGAGATAAACTAGAACTTATTCTTAAAGATTACTGTCCTTAAGAGAAAAGAAAGAAAATCTTTGTTGAATTCCTTTTTCAGGGGAGTCAAAAAACATTCGCTACCATTGGTTTCCATTTTACATTTAGATTAAGGATGCGTCAAATAAGAACAAGCCATACGTTTACAACAATCATATATCGAACAATTACAAATAAGAACAAATAATTCAAAGTGCAAAGCATTGTTTTAGCATACGTTGCTTTATGTCTGCTTTCGTCAACAAAAAGATATTAATTTGCTGTTTACAGCAACTCTTGAAATCTTTATTGTTTTAGATCACTTTTAAATTCTTAAGTGGCTTCATTGGTTTTCAGGAGACAAAACAGCTTTCTCTAACAGAATGGATGCAATGGCAGTCAGTTCCATCAGCAGTACAAACGATCACGCATTCACGAAAGACTCACCATTTGGTTGAGCTGCTCCAGTTCATTGAATTGCACAGTGGTGAAAATGATGACGAACAGGTTAGCTATGACGCGGAAATGGTGGCTTTTCTTAATGAAGATGACATTTTAATGCGTCTCAGTGGGAATAGTGTTGTGACTCGTGGCAATGGGGAGCACTGTGAAAAAGAACAAGAAAAAGCAGAAAGTACGTTGAAAAAGAAGATGGAAAAGAAGAGAAAGAGACTTGCATTCAAGTCGGATGAGAGTTGTCTAGAACTGGAAAGTAATGTGCATGTAACGGAAGACGATGTAAGAACTAATAATTCTGAAGAAAAAGAGACACATTCAGAGAAGAGCTGCAAAAAACGTAAAAGTGTCAACAAAGAGAAACCAAGTTCAAATCAAAAGGCAAGAGGTAACAAGAGGAGCTCTAGTGAAATTCGCAACAAACTTGACCTAGATTTTCACAACCAGCTTGCTGATGAAGAAAGTGATGACTTTGATGTCGCTTTGCACTCCAAATCTATTTTTGATGAATCCTATTGTAGAGTCAGTGCATCACCTCCCCGTACTCTACTCAACTTGCAGTTAATCCAAAATGGTGGCAAAACTGTTCAGTCAAGTGACGACTCTTTGCTAGACCATCCTCCACAGCACCGCGAAAAGTTGTTTCCCTCATTACAAGACAGTAATGAATTGCAGTTTGAAAGCGGTAATGTTAGCCTTGAATCAACCCTACTTTTAAGTACAGACAACTCAAACAAAACATCTGGAAGGAATATTGACTCAAGAGTAAACAAAGAAGAAGCAAAAAATGATGTCGAGAACGACTTGGCAAACCTTCTTCCTGTGGTGGTTCCTAAGAAAACCTATTGTATTACTCCCCACGTACACGTGCGATCAGATAGTGTTATTCCAACACCACCGTCTCTTGACTCGCTGGCTAACATTAGCTCTTTTTCTCTCGATACAAGTTATGAAGATTTGGAAATTGAAGATGATTTTTATGATAACCTAAAACCTTTTCAGCCTCAAAAACCTAATTACCAGAGAAGAAACAGTAAAGTTGTTACTCAAAATCAAAGAGTTCAAGATGATCACGAACGTTTTGATTTAAGCAAATGCATTTGGGAGAGTTTTGAAGAAGATGCAGAAAATGATAGTAGATCAGAAGCAAATGCTGAAGAAACTGCCGTTAGTAAAGATTACAAAAGTATTGATGAGGAACAATTGAAGGGAACTAACTTTCAGGAAACAGATAAAAAAGAACTGACTTCTGGTAATAACATTCTTCATCAAGATAATTGCTTGAACCATTTTGGTCTGGGGGTGATCTGTGGCTCACCTACCAGCAAACTTGATGAAAACTTTGATATCGGAGATTCATCTTTTGACTACGTAAAGAGTGACGAAGAGCTCTTGGTAGCTAGTCGGCGGTGTCAATCAAATGAATCTTGTCATTATGAATCTCCAGAAATTGATAGTACTACTCCAATGCCAAGTCTAAGAACACGATTGAATGCCCAAATCCCCAAAGACGATATTCCTCCAACTAAAATTAAGCAGAAAGAAGACTTCATGAATCGAGAAGCTTTTGATGAATCACGTGGTAGCTCTGAGCCAATAGTAAAAGGAAATCAGACACCGCTGACGGTTGGTGTGAAAACACAGCCAGCAAAAGTCCACTTTATAGTCACAAAACCTGCCCATACTACACCATCAGAACAGATTCCATCTTTTCTCTTATGCAATTTAACACAATTTACTTCACAACTGAATACTTTCGAACATCATGGAAAAGAACAGAAACAAAATAGAATTTCAAACCGTGAATATATAAAGGGATCATCCAAAGAGTTGTTGCAGATTTCTGAGGCGCCCTTGTCTCCTAAATCAGATATTAGTTTTGTATCTCAGCATCTCCAAGGAATCACGTCAAAAGGTGAAACAACAAACATGACCCTGACAGAGGAAACCAGTACTCATGCTACTCGAAACTTGGACTCCGGATCTGTGTCTTCCAAAAGAAAACCGTCAAGTACTCATGTTTATAGTATTAAACATTGCAGAACATCAAGTGATAGACTAGATGAGCTAGTGCCTAACAGTCTTAAACTAAACCTGAAGACAACTTGCAAGGAAAACTGTGTTGAAGATAGAACTAACAGGCAAGTAAAGAACACGGACTCTCGGAAAGCAACATTAGTTCCAGGAAAGATTGTATCTGGTGGTATTGATGATATTGATAAGCGTGGTGTTTCATGTGATGGAGGATCTTTTGAAATGGACTTTCAGGAGATGTCGTCGTTGGGACAAATTAAAGAGGTTTGTACTGAAAAATCACCAACTTCGGGAAATTCCGCTAAACTGAAGATAATGGGTGGCAATGTTGTAGCTGTGATGGAGAGCGAAGAGGAAAGTCAAGATGAGGAATCTCCTATTAGAATTGTGCGTCGACCAAATAAAAGGAGAAGAAACGCCCTGTCATCTCCTTGCTCACAAGATGTCGGACAGATAAACGAAAAAGTCATCGACCATTTGAATGTTAAAAGGATACAGAGTGACTTGAGCAGCGAAGAAGAGTTTGTGTTAAATGAGAAAAGTACGTTATATTTTTTACTTAGCTTTTTCCCTTCTAGTTCCTAAAGGGTTGTTAGAGAAAAATCTATTTGACGCCCTTCCGTCTCAAAAAAACAAATTGTTTTAGTAACTGGCCATCAAGTTAAATGTGGTCTGGATCTTCTAACTGTTTATACTTGCCACTTGCGTTTAGTTGCATCTGCCTTCCTTTCCAGCAGCTTGTCATTCAATCTTAAAGCACTGGCCGTAACCATTTTCTTTTTTGTTCTAATTGGTCTTAAATCTTAAATGAGCAATGTCCTGACTCGGGAGACTAAGTTCTAGTGAGAGATAACTTGCCAACCTTAAATCAAGTTTATGCCGTAGAGTGGTAAATCAAACTACATATTGACATGAACAAAAAACCATTCACTTCTACCCTATCACTTCTGTTAATATTTCTTTTATTTTTTTTCTAAACTTTTAAAATGACTTCGAGATCCTCCGTGCTCCTATCTCGCCACGATGGGCTTCGTCGTGGAAGCGGTCGTCTTTGGAGTCAACTACAGAAGAAAACAAAAACATACAGGACACTTCCTGAGATATAATAAATTCAAGCGAAATAACGCGATCGTTGATAGTATAATGGGCTGGACGAATGAATTGTGAACAAACAATCGAGTTCACTTGTCAAAACCTGCAAAAGCGAATTAAATCGTTACATGACTTGAGAAACTGATTGTAAAACTTACCTCCTCAACTAGTACCTCTTTCGATTTTATCGAATTATGTAGATTCATAATATCTGTAGATTCATTTATCCAGGCATCAATACATCAATTCGATTTCATCTATAAGCGACGAAGAAAATCGTTGAAACCTCAGAGGTGCATTAGCATTGTAAACAAACTGGAAAACAATTTTTCTCACAGACGCGATCTGAACTGGCTGATCGGAGCTTGTTTGTTTCAGTGATCGAACACATTTGAAGTAGAATATGACTTAGTCTCCCATAGCGGGACATTGCCCCTTTAATCTTTCATACATGTGAAACAACGTTCTAAAGCAATATAATGTTCTGAATGATAGTGTCAAAAGGGAAGGTGAGTGGAAAAGGAAGTAAAAGAAAAAACAAATTCGGGAAGGTCGAGAGGCAGACCAAGACAAGGCGACAACAAAACCAGCAGGTACTTAGATCAGTGTTGGATTAACCCTTTCAACCCCAGCGGGTTTGTCAACAACTAACTTCCGCTTACATAACTCAACCCGTCAGCCCCAGCCAGTTTATTAGAATCTAACTTTTCCTTACATAACTCAACCCTTTCAGCCCTAGCCAATTTATTAACATCTAACATCTCCTTACGTAACT